>PVLA01013243.1:0-38195 GCA_004027455.1 Hydrochoerus hydrochaeris
GACAGGTAAGGCCTGGTTGGGTACATGTGAAGAGTCCTTGACCTAAGACAGGCGCTGTCCTTGCAGGGACTGCCACTCCCATAAATGATAAGGAAAGCAATGTAGGGAGTGGCCTAATAATCTCACACATCTCTTCCTCCTGCGGACTACATCGGCTTGCATTTCCCGGCTGACTCAATGTCAAGATTAAAATGTTAATTGATACCTATTGCCCTGAACCTGGGGCGATTCCTGCTAGGAGTTGAGGTTAAAACCTATTGTTTAAGATTATCCCTGCCTGGCCCTAAGCCTGGGGCGCTTCCTACTTGGGGCTGGGGGTTGCTGCCAAGGTTAGCATATATATATATTCCAGCTTCTAAAAAATAAAGCGGATTCAGATTCACTCACAGACTGGTGTGCAGTGTTTTCTGTCTCTCACTCGCCGACTCCCTGTCCACCTTTGGGAAACCCTAGCCCTGCCGCAGCTGGACTCCGGCACAGAGGGAACATTCAGATGCCTTCATATAAAACGGCAGCACAATGAAGTCAAAACAAAACAAAAGTAAACCCATCATGGAGCAAATAGGTCTGAACTGAAAACCTCGTGGGCTGTGTGCAGAAAGCTACAGTGAGGCAGCTCGCTGCAGTGGTGGTGCATCACACATCTCTAACACACATTCACATTGCAGGCTAAGCTAAAAGCAAAACAATAAAACAAGAACAAAAGTGGGAGCAACTGTCTTTAATAAAGGCGCGCTCTATGACACAGGTCAACTGTTTCACATGGATTCAACCAAAGAAATGTTTCATTCTAAAGCTAGATAAACATGTGGCTGATCTGCTCTAAGAAATGCAGAAACAGGTGATTTCATGAATTTTCCAAGGTACTTATGGTTGGGGTCAATTTTCAGCACATATGATGACTTTAAATTTTAATGTCCTCTACTTTTAACAGTTTAGAAGAGAAAAACCACATGGTTATCTCAGCAGGTAGTGTTAGGCATTATATTTAACAGTGTATTTTGGAAATAATCCAAGTATTCATCTATGTGACGATGATTACAAAATATGACCTATCTATACAGATAAATTCTACATAAATCTTAAAAAGAAATAAGACTTAAGCATTTCCACACAGTAACGATGAGCAAAGATGCAAACTGAAGGGCAGGTTGAAAACTATAATCTTATTTTTATAGCAGTCATGATATGTACACAGATATGTTTCTGACTTTAAAGTAAAAATCATGAAAAGATATACATCAGACCTTTCTGTGTAGGGCTGGAGACAGAACCCAGGTCATTGCACATGCTAGGCAAGCCTTTTATCACTGAACTACATCCCCAGTTCAACATCCAACTGTTTATGTTTTTAGGAAAGCAATTAGAGCAGTGACACTTTTTACAAGTTTCTAAAATCTCAGATATTCTTTGAATAAATGTAAGCTGCTCTTTGGTATCTGTAAGAGATTTATTCCATGACCTCCAGCCTCAGGGGTCAAGATCCATGGATATCTAACTCCCTTGTAAAAAATGGATAGTATTTGCATAAAACCTAGACGAGCCTCCCATATACTTAACGACACCTTTGGTTTTCTTACACAAGTATAATACAATGCCTGAACCACTTAATTTGGGTGGGTTTAGGTAGGACAGTACTTGGTGCACACCAAATTCAAGTTTTGCTTTTTAGAACTTTCTGGAATTGTTTTGTTTCCAGAATATTTTTGACTGGCACTTGGTTGAATCTGCAGATAAGGAACCTATGGATGTGGAATTCCTGGTGTGTTCCTGTAATTTAGAAGACAAATCTGGAGGCTAATGGTAAAATGTTTTCAGCCAAAAACACAGAACCGGCCAAGCCAGTGAGGTCCACCAGGAAGGGCCGTAGAGCAGGTGTTCCTTTTCACTGTCACTCTGGGCAGGAGGCATAAGTTCCTGGGCACATCCTGGGCACAGCCAATTGTTAACCTCAACAGCCCACGCATTCTTCCCTGTATGTCTCCCCTGCTCTTCATGCTCTGCTCCAAGCCATTCTTTTGTTCTTTCCTCAAGAGTTATAGAAAACAGATGATCACACCACCCTTTGAATTTGTCAGTGAATTGCATAAAACCAAGAGTGTCTTTCTGGAGGAACAGCATTGTGTTTGACAATGCAGGATTACAAATCCCAGCCTGCTCCTCATATACACAAAGCAGACTTCCTTACTAAAGAGGCAACCAGAGGGATCTCGACAAATGTATTTAATTTAATTCAACAATTGTTAATTAGGGTCTCCCCTGTACTTGGTATTTGAGTATGAGCTGTGGAGGGCCCTTTAGATTTTTACAAGGTTACAGAGAGAAGAGAGACACATGATGAAGAAGAGATACACAATTCAGGTTAGTTTAAATAGGGGAATGCACATAGATTACCATTTTAGTTGAGACTAGGATTCATATGGGGAGAAGAGAGAACTTCAGTGACTTTTTAACTGCCTTCCTTTTCTTCCTTCCAGAGTACTGGAAGTACTGGGTGTTGAACCCAGGGCCTGTGCACTGGGCTATACCCTAGCCCATTTTGAGACAAGGTCTTGCTAAGTTACTGAACTGCCCAAGCTGGGCTTGAACTTGTGATCCTCCTCCATCAACCTCCCACAATGCTGGGATTACAGGCACACACCACAGCTAGCTTTATTCATTACCTTTAAACTTTATGCTTTTTTACTTGGTTTCTATTTATTATGATGATAATTTTGGTGTTTACTACTTGCCAGCAAGGGTGAAGCCAGGAACAGACAGCAAGGCTGACCAGACAGCTGAGAAAGGCCGTCTGCCTCCAGAAGCATCCAGCACAGCTGGGCTGAGGGCAACAGCACCAACATATGAAGACCTGATCTGGCTGTGTGAGGAGACTGGTAGTTTGCATCCCAATGACAAAGGGAACCTTTGAGTAACTGACAGAAACAATGGAGAAAAATATTGGGTTTGGGGCAGGGTGCTTAAGGTCACATGGAAGGCCAGTGAAGAAATATGAGAGTCATTCAAAAAGTCAAAGCTGTGTGCGGTGACACAAGCCTAATGATCCCAGCAGCTTTGGAAGATGCAAGTTGGAGTATGATTGGGGCAACCTAGCAAGAGCCTGTCTCAAAATAAACAATCAGCAAGGGCTCAGTGATAGAGCACCCCTGGGCTCAAACCCCCAATACTGAAAAAAAACCCTCAAAACTGGATACACGTTCCTTATTTGGGAGACAATGACCACGTGGCATGGCCTCTTCCCTCCCCACAACTTACAGCTTTCGGAATTCCTATGAAAGCGTGGTGGCAACTTCTCCAGGTTTCTCTTAACAGATACATATTCACAACAAAGACAAAAACCTCACATGTAAAGTGAGCCAACAGTGCCTGATTCAGATCCATAAAGGAAAGCACTGAATGCAGAGGGCCCATGCCACACACAAGGACAAATATTCAACATCACGTTACTCATGATGGCTTGTGAGTACTCCTTTTAATAAATTACCTACTCACACTGCAAAGTGATAGCATGTTCCTTAAGTATCCACTTTGTGGACAAAAGAACAAAATTTCCCCGCTAAGTAAGTAAGTAAATGCCTAAGAGGATCAATTTAAGATATAATGAGATTAAGGGAAACAGACTGATGTCCCTTGGTCCCCAGCAGAGTGTGCAGATCACAGCAGCCAGGGGGTGACTGACACTTGCTTGTGTCCACTCTGCGTTCTCACACTTCATGAGGGCTCAAGGGCCATCTGAATCCGGATATTCCACTCTACTGGTGCTCACCCACAGTAGGCCTTGCTAAATACGGGAGGCCCAGACTCATCTCTTCCAGTTTTCCTTTTATCTATACTGTTCTTTTCAAATTTTGTCAGCCTGTGTGCTTATACTCCTTGAACAAGACAACTGTCACCTGGTTTAATGTCTCTCTTCTAGGCCAAGACAAAAAAGGCTCCCGAAAGTCTGTAAAATACCACACATACTGAGTTCATGGAATTTGAGAATCTCTTGCTCATTTGAATGTGTCTCTTCAGTTCTAAGGTACTTATTTTCTACCCTCAATGACACTCAAATAATTAAGAACCACTTGGTTTTCAAGCCTGAATGATGGACCTGGATAGGGATAGAGCCTTGTGTCACTTCAGCAGTCTACTTGGTTGGCGTTTCCTCCTCCGTCGTGTGGTTTAATTTCTTGTTAGCCAAGCATGTTTTCAGATGAATGAAGAGACTTCCCCCAAGAGTGTGCCATTTCTGCAGGAAAGGCTTTCTGTTTACTGGCTACATCCTCTATCTCAAAACCACAAATGGAAATTCCTGGTGCATCCTTACCGTGTTTGATGTGCCAAGTACACACAGTGACTTGCACACCCTGCAACCTAGCATGGAGTGATTGTCGTTGCCTCTTGGTGTCTTGGGAGATTGGACCCACAAGATACCCACGGACAGCACAATCTGCTGGTGCTTAAATCCTGCATATAGAGTGCTTACACATATGTATGTCCAGCCTCCTGTATGCTTCACATCATTTCCTGATTAAACTTATCATATAATGTACATGCTGTGTAGAGAATTGTTATATTGTACTGACAAAAGAATACTGTAAGAAAAAGGCCTGAGTATGGTCAATACACATAAAATTTTTCTCCAGGTGTTTTGGTTGGGGCTGGTTGAATCCTCCATGGCTGTGGAGGGTGACTGTATTTCACCTGAGGATCTCCTTTTATGGGCACCAGTGGTGAGGAGCCAAAGTGGAGCTGTGGGGACTGTTTCATAGGTCTCCCTGGTTCCTTGACAAGATTTCTATGGTTAACTAAGGCATCCCCTGGACCAGCAGAGAAAGTAAACAAGTGCCTGCAACTCAAGGGCCACCACTGGGCTGCTTCTGCTGTCTTCCTGTGAGCACTGCAAGAAAGTCACAAGAAATGCTTAGCAATTGAGGACTGTGATTTGCAAATTGTTTTCCATTCTTCCCCACCAACTAGAATGAACTTGAGGAATGTTTATTAAAAAATAAAAGTACTCCCAGATTTGTACTCAAGTGTCTTCCTGAGTAAACAGAAATGGATGAATTTATAATTAAAGTTCCAAATATCATACATAGCCTTTACTTAAGACAAAACCAATAATAATAAACACAATGAAATTTTCAAAATATCAACTTAGATTAATTTTTCTTTCTAAAACGACATTTCTGACACATTTAAAATTACTTGTGCAATTACTTATTTGCTTCAAGGATAATGCAACAAATTCTATTCCCCCTAAAGAGGGTAAAGATGATCCCATAATCTTGTTTTGCCCATGGGAAGGTGCCACCATGCTGCACACTCTTCAGAGAAGAATAACCACAGCCCCAAGGATGCTCATCAAAGGTAGGAGGAGGTATGCATGGCTTTCAAGCAAACCTTTCACTCCTCCCACTCAGGCCCAGCCCTCCAGATGAGGGCCATGCCAGCTCAGAGTCAGAGACGTTGCTGTGGTGGCTAGAGCAGAGCTCCTTTCTGCTTCAGTAGAACCTGCAGTGCCTGAGTGGAACACAGCCACCTGTGGCTCCAGTTCCCACCATGTGGCTTTCCTGATGGCTGCTACAGGACGAGACTATGCTCGAACAACTCTTAGAGTTTCTTTCTCTCTTGACCAAGTAAGAGAAGGGCAGACAGAGCTCCAACTTAAAACATAAAAGGATGACTTCTCCCTTTAACCTCATAGCTTTTTCCTTCAAACTACAAAGGCAAGAAATTTGGGGTGGCACCCAATAGCCCCCTTACATCTCCCACTTTGTTTTTTCTACTTTCTGTTCTGCCATGAGCTTAGACAGTGCAGGTATGCCCTCCCCCAGATTTCCATGTCCTTCCTGACACTCCCCTTAGCTGAGACGTGTCATGGACAACAGCCTAAGTCAGGTCTTCCCCAGGAATGAGGGCACCTTCTCTTCCTTTCCATCTTTCTGAACTGAGTTTGATAAAACTATAGTGAATGTATCATTTATCATTTAAATGAGGATACTCTAGAGAGGAAAAGAGAGTACTTTTAGTAGTATATTATAGTAATTATTAAAATGATAAGACAGTCCATATATATATTAGAATTATCTCATAACACAAAACATTGTCTAAGTTTTCTCACAATGGAATGGCAGAGTTGAACAGTTGGCTTTGGGATATGGGAGAATGAAGCATTGGTCCCAGTTTACTTTAATTTTTAATCCACTCTGACAAAGGTGTTTTTCTTGAGTGCATAGTTTAGACATACTTAACCAAGCTCTGAAGCAGGGCCTGGAGACAGAGCACCAACATTCTTGTACTTTATCATTTGCATGAGTATCTCAGGGAGATTGAAAACAGGGCTTAGGTATTCCGGTTTTACTGGCTAACATACCATTATAGGTACTTAGTGTATCTGTTCTGTGATTTATGACAGAATCTTTTACCCTTAAATTTGTCCCCTTCTCTTCTAAAGGCTTAGGTCTCATTCACAGTCCCATAGAAACATCTGTCCCAAACAAACAGTTCCCTTAGCTCCATTCTACCACCAGAGTACCAGAACTGCCTACATGACATAGAATGATAGTATTATTACTTTGTGTACTGTTATTTTAGTTAAATCACTTTTAGTCTGAATAAACAATCAAAATATTTTTAAGGAAAAATGTATTTCTTATATTTATGCATCTGGAAGAAATATTACAATTTACACTATCATTTTGCTTTTATACTATTTGGAAAGATTTTCTAAAAGGGATAGTTCCCCCAAACTTTCCATTTGAACAAACACTAGCCCAAACACTCAACCCAAGCAATTTTAAGTAGGTAAGCAATTCCTATCCCTTCGTTCCTATTTTGGATCATGCAGCTATATCTGAACAAAATGAAACAACTGAACAAGATGCACAAGTGAGTACATGATACAAAAGCAAAATGACCTCATAGCAAGGTGCATATGCGTGTGGCAGGTAAGGTAAGCATAAATAAAATCATTCGCATTCACAAGCTTGCCTTGTAAGGTACTCTTAAAAAAAAAAAAAAAGATTCCCTGAGGGGAATAGAGGAACATTCCTTTAGCAAAAAGGTACACCTGCTAGACAAAAATCTGGTAAAACATCAGCATCGTGGGTGCATGCAAAACCAGAAAAGAAGACCGAGATAAATAGCCTGAGCGCAGGCTAACTAGACAATCTTAACCAAGGAGCGTTAAGTAGGTAGAATCCCTCTACCCAGTATTAACACTCAGCCTATGGCTATGGCATTCAAAGCAGTGTGGTATGGAAAGGTAATGTACACAGAGATTGGGGGAACAGAATATAGAAACTTGAAACTTGAAAAACATGTCCTGCTCATTCTTGGTAACGGTACAAAAATCATTCAATGAAGGAAAGATAATCTTTCAATGAACATTGTTAGAGCATGTAGACATCCACAGGTCAAAAAATGACCACTGATCTAATCCACAGACCTTATATAAGTGTTTACCTTTAACACGTGGATTTTAATGTAGAATGTACAACCATTACACGTTTAGAAAATAACAGAAAAATTCTTTTGGATTGGGCTAAGAAGGTTCTAAGGTAGGATACCACCAATACAGCCCATTAAAGGAAACAGTAATAATTTAAACCTAATGAAAATGTAAAATTTTCACCCCTTGAAAGCCCAGGTGAAGAGAATAAACAAAGCACAGAGGAACTTTAGGACAGCGAAAATAATGTATGATACTAGAAAGGAGGGTGCATGTTACTACGCATTTATCTAAGCCCACAGAATGCACCCCCCAAGGTGAACTCTGATGTAAATCATAGTCTTTAGATGAGGATGTATCAGGGTAGATTCATAAATTTTAAGTAATGTGCCCCCTGGGGAGGGAACTGGTGATCATGGAAGACGCTATGCATACACAGGCTGTAGTGGATTGGTAACTGGCGATCAACTTAAAAACCAGCTGAACTGAATCAGTGTGGCTCTGAGTGTGGAAGGCCCAGGTGAGGACTGTTGCCAGTATAAAAAAAGGAGACCTGGAGAGGAAGAGTAGCATTATGGGTTCTCCCGAAGTGTTGTATTTTGGATTCACTAACTCTCCTAGAGGAACCTGTCATGCTCGCATGTTATCATCGCAGGAGCTCAGGACCTTGTCTCTGAGCATGGCTGTGGTTCACTTTGGGGGAGCTGTGGTCCATCCTTTGAGCTTTGCTTCCTGGCTCCAGAAGGGAAGATGTGTGCTGTTTAACCTCTAGGAGAAGCCTGTCATGCTGGCTTCCTTATACATACTCAGCTGTTCTCATCATGGGAGCCTGAAACCTCACTGTGGCTGAGGATGGCCACAGTGGAGCCCCAGTCCTTACTTTGAGCATCGCTTCTTGGCTCCAGTACAGAACCCTCAGCCTGCTGCACAGATCCTTCACCCTGCTGACACAGCTAGCTTCCACTGCTGAACTTTGGGCCTTCCCAATATAGATCCATGAAACAGACTTGCATGAGTCACTGTCATGGGCTCTAGGATTTCAGCTGAACTCATGCAGGTTATTGCCATGGAATCCAGGCCCTTGGCTAGATTTTCTAGGTCTTTAGAATCTGTTGTGGACAGATTTCCTGCAATTTCTTTGTATCTAACATCTTGAGTGACCATTATAAATAATAGTACAAGTTATGTGTCCTGTATGTAACTGTTCTCCTTGCAACCCCTGACCACAACAGAGGGGAAGAGGTATATGGGAAATCTCTGCATCTTGCTTTCAATTCTGCCATGAACACAAAACTTTTCTAAACAATTGTCTTAAAAATCTTAAAAGACAAGCTCTACTCTGGGAGAAAATATTCACAAATCAGAAAGGTGGCAAAGAACTCAGACATACAAAGAACTTGTAAGAAAATGAATATAGCTGAGAAATATAATGTTGAGTAAAATAAACCATATAAACAAGCTTCAAGACTGTATGGTCTTTCATCCGAGCAAGGCAAAGTACAAATAGATAGATTGACAGAGGATGGTCAGAAGGAGATGAGGGGATGGATCTCTGGCAAATAAAAATGGGTTCAAAGGGACCAAGGAGTGAAGCACAGGGGAAAGGGAAACAAGTGTAACCGGGTAAGCTATGTACAGAAACTTAGCAACCTTGATGAGTGTAAACATTGCATGCTGTATACATGAGCTAAGATTAGTAATATTGGTAAGAATGAAAATGGTGAAAGGGGAATTATTGGAGGAGGGAGGGGGGAAAGAGATAGGAAAAAAACAGAAACAAGATGTGTTACACACATGCACCTGCTCTCCAAGATGACTGTAAATTGTATGTACTGCAAAATTTTTTTAAGACTTTCAGACATTTGGCTGAGACAAACACAGAGAAGGGA
Organism: Hydrochoerus hydrochaeris; assembly: GCA_004027455.1. Lineage (NCBI taxonomy): Eukaryota > Metazoa > Chordata > Mammalia > Rodentia > Hydrochaeridae > Hydrochoerus > Hydrochoerus hydrochaeris. Next base: position 9,325 of record PVLA01013243.1, read on the forward strand.
AGCACTTAAAAAGGTGACCAACATCAGCTGGCATTAAAACACAACGGGACCAATTCCCACCTGCTAGAATGGACAAAATGAAGATGATGACAATCTCAAATGCTGGCAAGATGTGGAAGATCTGCATTAAAGTCACACGTGGGTTGAATATTACTTTCCTAAAATGCTTGGTCCCAGAAAGATTTCAGATTTACAAGTTTTGTTTTTTGTTTTTTCAAATTCAGGACTATATGCACAGAATTTAGACTTAAGCAATCCTAATCTGAAAATCCAAACTGTTATGAAATTTGAAACTTTTAGGGCACCATGTCCCTGGATGGTTTGGGTTTTGGAGCAGACTATAAGTTTTTCAGATTAGAGAATTCAACCTCCACTTGAGGCAGTAATGTACAATGGCACAACCACTCTGGTAATCTGCTTTTCCGGTTTTCTATAGAAAATTAAATATTAAATATCCAGCCAATGATTGTACTTTTGTCCATTTACCCCAGAAAAAGGAAAACTTAAATGTAAAATCCCCACAACAGTATGTTCATGAATGTTCACAGCAGCTTTACTGGTATTATCCAAAATCTGGAACCAGCCAAGATGGATCCCATTAACAAAAAACTTTGAAATGATGTAATTTTAGAAATAACAAATTAATAGTTGCTAGAGGCTTGATGGAGAAGGGCAGGCAGGAGGAGGAGAGCAGGAAAGTAGCAAGAAGTGGCTACGACAGGACCTTCCTGGCACAGCAACCGTTGAACATCTTTTTGGGGGGTGTGTGTGTGTGTGTGTGTGTGTGTGTGTGTGTGTGTGTCAGCAGTCCCTGGGACTGCAGTGCTCTATGACTCAGCTACATGGCCGGTCTTTTTTATGTGGAGACAGGGTCTCACTAAATTCCTCAGGTGGGACTGGAACTTTCAGTCCTCATGCCTCACTCTTCCTCGGTGTTTCTGGTTGAGCTGTTATGCTTTCGTTGGCTGGCTGGTTGTTTGCTTGCTTGACACTACTGGGAACCAAGCCCGAGGCCCTGTGCACCTGGGCAAGTGCCCTACTCTTGTATCATACCCTCAGCCCTAGTCAGCATCCTGATCACAGAGTGGATACACAGACTGACACAGGCGTAAAACTAAATCCATATCACACAAATGAGTGCAAATAAAACTGGGCAGATCTGACTGAGTTTGATAGACTGTATCAATGTCGATATCCTGGTGGTGATATTATACCATAGTTTTATAAAAATTACAATGTTGAGAACACCTGGCTCTGTGTAGGACGGATCTCACTGTATAGGAATCTATAATTATCTACAAACTTTCCAATAAAAAATAAGGCTAAAAGGAATAGCATTAAAATGCATTTTTATTCATGTGTGGGTTTCCACACCTGTAATCCCAGCTACATGGGAGACTGAGACAGGAGGATTGCAAGTCTGAAGTAAGCTTAGTTGAACAACTTAGTGGCAACCCATCTGAAAATCAAAAATAAAACGAGTTGGATATATGGTTCAGTGGTAAGAATTGTCCCATAGCATGCAGGAGCTCCTGAATTTGATCCATGGTACCACCAAAAAATAAGTAAATAAAGCATATTTCATAAAATTCAATGAATATACCAGCATACAAAACCTGTAATTTTATTAAACTATGAGCATGTGCTTTTATATTTCTGCATTTAAGAATAACTACCATGAATGTACACGTATATGTAGATGCATGATGTATATAGTTCAAGGTGACTTTTAACACATATGGTAATCCAGGCTGGTCTGAAACTTGTAATTCTCCTGACTCAGCCTCCTAAGTGTTGGGACTACAGGCATACACCACTGGGTTCAACTTAGGCATTTTTTGCTTTTTAATTTTCCCCAACATTTGATTTTTTCAAATAGTCTTTAGGGACATAATGTTTTCATATTCTAGTGTTAATAAAACTGTTTGATATCAAAGGAACAAAAATCCATATTGTTATTAGAAAATGGAAGGATATTCCTTGCTCTTGGTTAGGAAGAACCAACACTGTGAAAATGGCCATACTCCCAAAACTGTTAAACAAATGTAATGCAATCCCAATCAAAATACCATTAACATATCTTACAGATCTAAAGAAAACATTTGTAAACAGAAGAAATCTAGAATAGCAAAAACAATTATGGGCAACAAAGACAAGGCAGGAATCATCTCAATTCCTGACTTGAAATTGTACTACAAAGCTACAGTGATAAAATCAGTATAGTGCTGGCAAAAAAAAAAAAAAAAAAACCCATACCTGAGGATCAATGGAATACATCAGAAGATGCAAACACAACTACAAAGACACTCAGCCACCTTATATTTGACAAAGAAGCTAAACATGTTCACTGGAGGAAAGATAGCCTGTTTAATAAATAATGTTGGAAAAATTGTCTTTCTACATGCCGAAGGCTGAAACTAGACCCATGTCTATCACCATGCACTAAACTAATGTACAAATGTATCAAAGATCTAAGTATTAAAACAGAAACACTAAATCTACTGGAAGACAAGGTAGGTAGAAATCTTGGAGACATAGGGGTAGGCAGAGAATTCATGAACAAAATGCAAACCACATAGGAAATACTTTAAAGAATCAATAACTGGATCTCATATTAATAAAAAGTTTTTCCACTTCAAAAGAAATCACCAACAAAGTGAAAAGAAAACCCACAGAATGAGAAAGAATTTTAGCCATCAATCCCTCAAAGAACTTATATCCAGAACACATAAAGAACTGAAAAACATCAAGCCCCCCTGAATTCAAAGACCCTCTCCAAAAATGGGCATCTCAGAGTGAACACACATTTCTAAAATGCAGTTTACAAATGGCAAACAAATACATGAAGAAATGTTCACCATCACTGGTCATTCAAGAAATATAAACTAAAACAGCATTGAGATTTCATCTTACTCCAGAAAAAATAGCTGCCATCAAGAAACCAATTGATAACAAATGTTGGTGAGGCTGTGGGGAAAAAGGAACACTGCTCCATTGCTGATCAGAGTGTAGACTGGTGCAGCCACTGTGAAAATCAGTATGGAGATTCCTCAAAAAACTAGAATTGGAAGTTCCATTCAATCCAGTGATTCCCCTCCTGGGTATTTTCCCAGAAAAACTGAAAAGATCATGTCACAGTGATATATGTGCACTCATGTTCAGAGCAGCACAATTTGTAATAGCTAAATCTTGGAAACAACCAAAATGCCCATCAACTGCAGAGTGGATGAAAAAGATGTGGTATTTTTTATAATGGAATATTATTTAGCTATAAAAAAGGATGATCTTGAGGCTGTTATAGGTAAATGGAGGCAACTTGAGACTATCCTCATAAGTAAATCAGACTCACATTTGCAAATATCACATTGTCTGTCTAGTATAAAAAATAATAAAAACTGAAATAGTAGTAAGATCCAAAATACATAATAGATATTGTAATAATGAAAGGGAAGAAAAGTACTCTAAAGGATGTAACTGTATGTATGTTTAAATGTGCAAGATGGATAACCATACTACTAAGTTTTTGTTAGTTTATTAAACAGAATAGTTTTTATTGTCACTGATTGTCCACTTTTTATGAACTGATTTTGTAACTTGAACAACTAACTACTTTAAGATAACAATATGTAATTTATCAACTAGTGATTTCTTAGTGTTACTTTTTGAAAGTCTGTATTATTTCTACCCTTTTCTGTTTTGCTTTTTTTCCTCTAAATAAACAAACCCATAGTGTATATATTTCATATCAAGCATAATGTCAAAGAATTTAGCTTGTCTGGAGGCTAAAATATTTTTAGTTAAGAAACCATCTGAAGCAGGGACTTTGAGTTTATAAGTGGCAATCCCCTGGATATAACTACCTTTTCTATGTAACTAATAAAACTGTACCTATTGCTGCTTTCATTCAGTCAATTCCATCACTTTTATATTAGCACCAGCAGCACTTTCAAAATCAGAACTATGCCAGGGACTTAGCTCAGTGGCATAAGTGCCTGGCCTGGCAAGCACAAGGTCATGAGTTCAATCCCTGGTACAAAAAAAAAAAAAAATCAGAACTATGAGGTTCTACTGAGGTCCTTGGAGGACCCCACAGTCCTATGTGACTGACACCCCACCTTGTGATGCTAGGATAAATCTCGACACTGGGACTCTGCATCTCCTGGGAAAGGTGGACAAGCTGGAAAGGCAGAGCAGTTCACAGATGTTAGAAAGCTGCACACTCCCCCCACCCCATTTCCTCACAGCCTTCTGCTTAACACCCTCTCATAGCACAGCAGGAAACAGATCTGTCAGCGGAAAATATGGCCATAGCGACTTTTCCCCCAGTCACTAGGGTAACAAAGTGAACTGTACAGAAAACACCTCCACAAACCATCCTGCCCTGCTGTCCGCATCTCTGCAGCGCGCAGTGACAAGACTCCACTCAGTTTGCTTTTTGTGCAGGCTGGGGTGACGCTGCCTGGATAAAAGACAGTCCCAGACTTGTGCGGGGCATCTCGTGGCCCATTCCCATCAATGGCCTTTGGAGTCCAGCTTCTCAACAGGTGCCTTCCCCGCTGATGAGGATCCAGAAACCTGTGGGTGTGGATTCTGATGGAGAGATGAAGGGATTGTCGTAACAGCTAGGGGTAAAAGCAGGATTTGGTAGGAAGAGTCCCTCCAAGAACCCCCATGGTGTGCACAACTATCACAGCATCTGAGCTGAGAATCTTCTCTCCCTGCACGTATTAACGCAAAGAATGATTCTTCTTTTAGTGCTAGGTATGGAACCCAGGGCCTCATGAAAGGGGAGCAAGCACCACCACGCTACACCCCCAGTTCTCACAGTATGATTTTTATAGCTTTAATACTCACCCCATGCAAACTCTTCTGAGTTGAGAGGAAATCTACTGCCACTTAGCGGCATCTGCAGCTGGCAAGTTCAAAGCTGCAACCTTCACAGTGATCCCACACATGGGAGTTAATGTCCTCTGGACCCTGCTATGTAGTAGCACAGAACAGTAGCACTGATCTCTCTGTGTAGCCTGAAATGCAGATTCTCAGGCCCCCTTGAGAGCTGCTTAATCAGAATCTAATTTCAACAACCCCAACAGAGCACTGTCCTACATAAACATGTACCCAAGCATATATTATACATTCTATAACTTACATAATTTATTGTAATTTGCTTTCCCTTTATTTTCTATAGTTTGGTTGCTACACATTAAGAAGCAGTTATATTAAAATTATGCATTCTTAATTTCATTTTTGGATAATAAAGATTACATAAAAATACTTTATAAGAGAGAGGCACTGAGTTGAGAGCTTCTGTGTAAGAAACTGTTCGCACAGTGCCAGTTGTATTCGTACTTTTATCTCTCTACACTATCCCAAGTCCTGAAAAAAAAAAATGTTAAGTACAGGTGACCACAAAGAAAACAAAGTGAATTTTTTTAACTATAATTTTTGTGCCACAAATTGCCCCTGTTGAAGCAATGGGATGTTACATTCCCAAAATGTGTTCTCTGATGCCATTTGCCAGACACAAATAGAGATGCGTAATCCCTCTGAGACTCAGGTATCGGCGTCCTCAACAGAAAACAGATGCTCCGGGAATGCTTCCATGGATGGCCTCTCACTGAACGCTGCCTTTCATAAGGAAGTATGTTCTCACTTTTATCAGAGAAGACTATGTTTGGGACTGAAGATAAGACTTTCCCAGGACTCAGTAAAATGGTCCTGGATTCAACATTCCCCACAGCCAAATTTTACCAGCACACGTCGCATCAGCAGCTCAAACACATTTCACCTTCAAATTCAGCTCCACTGCTTCGCTCTTAAACCCACCTTCTTCTCTCTTTGCTCTGCTGTATTAGTAAATTACTACACTCCATCACCACCTCTTACTGTGGCAACAACAATGATTCACTGATAATTAACATGCCAGGGACGTGTCGTACGGTGACCCCAAGAAGAATGCACAGTCCCCCTCAGGAAGCAGCACAGCAGCCAGGAAGCCCCTTGGGTTAGGAAATCTGGAATATGTGAGGTTAACCTCCAGTCCTCCTCCCATTGGACCCACACATTTGCTGTTGACTTTATTTTTCTGACACACATCCATTTGTTCACTCCACCAGGATCTAATTATCTACCAAACCTAATTAGCAGCAGCATAACTAACCAGAAGCTCAATTTATAGAAATTTTTACTTCACTGGATTTTCAGAAGAGGTTTCCCAACAGACATGCAGGGCGCCTGCCTCGATGTCCACTTCTGTGGCTTTGGGCCACAGCACTCATCTCTCCCCAAGACCCCCAGTCCAGCCCCTTCCCCAGTCTCAGCGCAGGGGATGTCAGTGGTGTGGACCTCACCCTTTGGCATAAAGACAACAAAGCACCAACCAGTTCTGCCTTCACAGCATGAGAAGGGGTTGGGGTGAGGGTCTCTGGACCAAACCACTCAATGAGATTTCAATCTGGGATTTTGCTGGAAGAGCGGAAACACTCCATTTCCACTGCAGACATGAGGAGACCAGCTGGAGCCAACTTCATTACCCAGCAGAGGTCTTTCTTCAGAACTCCATGAACAGAGAGGGATAGCAAACCCTTGAGCTGGGTGCTGAGTACTGCAGACACACTTCTAGTTAACAGGTATCCTCACTGAGACACTGTCTTACTGTGTTAAAGCCAGATGGAGGCGGCTTTTCGGGGGGGGAAAAAATTAACACAGATGCTTTGAGCCTTTTGTAGAAATCTAGACCTCTGCACACCTTGAACCATCACAATGATCTGTCTTAGAAACTGGTATTTAGAATGAGGCTTACAAACGGCTATGGTACACTACTATGATATCCTGAAAAGAAAAGAAGACGCTCTGATAAATAAACCCCACTTACCCAAACCCACAAATATGTGGACTACTTTTAGCCTTCCTATAGCAACCATCACAAGAGTGTTTCTTGGGGCATTGGCGCTACAAGAAGCATGTAATAAAATCTGCATACTGCATTCCCTCTTTAGAAAGTCACAAAGTATATCAGTATATTAAGTAAAAGATTTGTCATGTACATTTAAGAAAATTGTGTTCTCTCCAGGACCACACAGTTCTGTATTAAAATTATCATTTCTATTTTTGGCAGCTATAAGAGGACAGAACATCACATTCAGGAAACCACTAGACTTAATGCTCGCCAGCTCTATCTCAAGCATGTCCCTACTGTCATTCTCCGGGGATTGCTTCTATAATGAAAAAGAAAATGTTAAGAATCTTGCATTTCTTTTTTCTAACATAAACTAATTCCCACTACGCCAATATACCCTATGCTAATTCCTTCACAAGATACACTGCTAGCATCGTGTTACATTTCTCAGCTTTGTATTTGTGACTGCTATGGCACCTAAATCCCCATGTGAGGGAAAACAAAAACGTATGAATACCTAGACTAAAATCATTCCAGGAAACAAGTGCCTTATCTATTTCAACCTACTTAGTGTCATCATGTGTTACGGATTAATAACTGGTGGTCAACTTAATGCTGAATTAAATAAGCATGGTACTGAGAGTAGATGTTCCACCTGAGGAAAGCTGCCAGCATAAACAGAGACTTGGAGAACAGTGAGGCACTGTGAGTTTCTCTAAGTGTTGCTGTTTGAACTGTTGGTTCTTTTAGAAGAGCTCATCATGACTAGCTCCCCCAGTGTGAGTTCAACCATTGTCACTGGAGGAGCTTGGGACTTTGTTGGTAAGAGTGGCTATGGTTCATTTTGGGGGAGCTCTGGTCCTTACATCAAGCATCACTTCTTGGCTCCAGAGGGGAAGATGTGTGTCACTTAATCTCCAGGACAAACTCATCATACTGGCTTCTTGGCATGTTACTCGACTGTTCTTATCCTCGGAGGAGCTCAGGACCTCCATGCCACTGAGGATGGTTGTGGTACTTTTCAGGACAGCCCTGGTCTTTGTTTTGAGTGTGATTTTTCGGCTCCAGTGTAGAACCCCCTTAACCTACCAGCACAGCTCCTTCACCCCGCTGGCATAGACTTTCTAGCTTCTACTGCTGACCTTTGGGTCTTCTCAGCGTGGAGCTTTAAAACAGACTGGTGTGAGTCCTTCTCGTGGGCACTAGACCTCCAGTTGGATTCATGGGAGGCACTGTCATGGGCTCTAGATTTTCACCTGGACTCATACAGGACATTGCTGTGGGATCCAGGCCCTTGGCTGAATATTCTGTGTCTTAAGTGTTGTGGACAGATTTCCTGTACTTTCTTGTGTTAAACTCTGGGTGACCATCATAAAACAATATTATAGATTCTGCATCCTGATTCTAACTGTTCTCCTCACAACCTCTGACTACAACATCAGTAGCTAAAATCTCTTTATGCAACCAAGTAGCTACTACTAAATCAAAGGGCTGCAAGTCAGAACACAACTCCAGTTACAACTAATCACTCAAAAGTGCAAATATTCTATATTTGTGATTCAACTACATGACACTAACACTACTTATGCAGAAGTAGACAAATATAGTCGCATTAATTTGAGGGGTTTTAAGTGATCTGGAAATTCCTAGATCAGACACTAAGTAAGCAGACTGAAAAATACAACTCAAAGAATAAATAGTTACTAAAATCCTCAATGTGCTATAAATGCATGTTTTAAACATTTGATGGTTCACAAAGGCATTATGGCTTGTATCTAGATGTGTCCCCCAAAGCCTCAAGTGATCACAGGGAGAGCTTTTCAGAGGTGGCTGGATCTGGAGTGTGTGGTGCTGAGATAATCTGATGCTTGGCTCAAGCAGTTATTAAATAGTCCACTGATTGGTCTGGCATAGTTCTGATTAAGGGTGCCCTACTACCCTTGTAGTAGTACTTAAGATGGAATATAGGGAAAAGAAAGAGGGTTATCACTTTCCCCTTGTCACTTGCTACTTCACTGCTTTCTACCTGCCATGAACTGTTTCTCCTTTGCCATCCCCCTCTGCCATGCCACCCTGCCTTGAACCCAGCTGACTATGGACTGAAACATGTACAAACTGTGCACTAAATAAACCTTTTTTCCTTTAACTTTGGGTGTCAGGTACTTGCTTCAGCAACAAGAAAAGTAACTAAGACACAAAGTATGGTGTCATTCATTTATTAACTCATTTTTAATTGCTTGTTTGCATGCATGGATTCATTCACTTAACAGACCCTTACTGATGGTGTCTTCTGGCCTAAACGCCATGCTGAGTGAGGGCAACAGAGTGGTGAGCAAAAACAGACTTCTTTCCTTCCCTCTTGCCCTGAACAGAATTTGGTCACTTCCTCCCCAAATTTGTATGTCCAAGTCCTAACCCCTGTACCTTAGAGTATAACTGTATTTAGAAAAGAGTTCCTCAGAGGTAAGTTAATTGGAGGTCACTAGCGTGATTCCTACTTCAGCGTGACTAATGGCCTACCATATAAAGGAGACCAGGACACAGATATGTCTCCAGGGATGACCACATGAGGCCAGAAGGAGAAAACAGCCTTCTGCAAGCCAAAGAATGGGGATTCATAAGAAATCAACCCTGTGGACACCTTGATCTATGACTTTTAACCTCTGAAATTGTAAAATAATAAAATTCTATTGTTTAAGCCAATATTGTTTTGGCAGCCCAAGCAAATGAATACCAGAAGACTTGAGCTCCATTTGGAGACAGACCTTGTAGGAGTAATTGTATAAATATCCACAGATCCACTGCTCTGACCCAGAGCACTCAGACTCAGGTGTGGCAGCAGAGGACCATGATCTAGCAGGAAGCACAGAGTCAGGGAGGGAGAAAATTCACAAGGCGAGAAGGAACTGGGATGCATGATGTGTGCGATGGCTGGCTGGGGAGACTATGAGGCACCAAGAGCCCTGTAGGCAGTAAAAGCACGGGAGCAGTACAGGACCCAGGGAGCTGGTAAGGTAACCATAAACCGGGGGCAGACCACCCAGACAAGTGAGGTTAATTTCCACAATCACACACAAAGGCTCAGGGAACTTGAACAAAACAATTACATTCATACTTTTGTTAGCCTTTCATTGAAATGCAACATTTCCTTTGTTTATGAATACAGGCAATAAATCACAATAGTATCATAACACTTACAACTTTTTCAGTAATAAAAATTAAGCATCTTTCACTTCATGTTAGAATTAGTACAGAGGTCTTGAAATTCACTGGCGCTCATCATTGTTTGACTCTATATCATATCATTTAATAAATGTAAAGAAGCTTGGGCATTACTTCTGAGCCACACAAGTTCGTTAAATATATTTTGCTTACTGTGTCTAAACTTAGTTTTTCCCTTTATAATGCCATTATTTAGATTATGCATTTAAAAATAGTACACTGAGATGGTTCCAAAGGTTTCACCAAACTGCCAGAAGGATCCAGGCACAGAGAAGTGGAGAATCCTTCAATACCCCGCTGTATCTTTCTTCTCAGACTGATTACTAGCAGGTACTACTTGGCAAGTTCCTTCTCCTCTCTGAGGCTTTTGTTTGTCATCTGTAAAACTGGAATTTAAAATGCTCTCCATCCAACAGAAAAATGATTGATCGAACAAACTAACGGATACAAAACACTGTAGTACTGTTAGGATCTAGTAAGGCTCAGCAACGATGGGTCGTTGTTTTTATTATTGGTCACATGATGCTTTAGATAATGGGACTGAGCCAATGATCACGTCTATATTAGGAAAGACCATTTTGGGTCAAATTGCAGAATATATCTGAATCAATTGAATAAATTGCTGCTTTTACATAATTTTCTCATTTAATATGCAAATTTGTAGTAGTGGAAGAAACCACTCCTCAAGTCAGATCTTAGGAAAAAGCCAGATAACATAAATTGGCTAAAAGCTGAGCTCTCTGACTGACTGAAGCTGGGTTTAGGGCCTAGAGGCACAGCAGTTTGCATTTCTCTCCACACCCAGAAAGCCTACCTGACACTCCTGTGAAACTTCCAAATGCCCAAAGGCTGAAACCTGCAATGAGAAATACTATAAAATCTACAGGTTGAAACTTGCTCGATTACCTTCTGATAGGACAATTCAGAAACTGTCAAAACCAGTAAGTAACATTAAGCTCTTATAAACTGAATGGTCATCCGTTTCTCAGTTTCCCTGCATGATATATCTCAGGAGACAGTTGTTGAGTCATTTAAAAATATTTTTTGAGTGGCTGCTATATGCCAGGCGTTGTTCTAGACAGTGACAGTACAATCCAGCAGCAGTAACCGAAAAGCCTTGTCACGTGGGAAGAGACCGGAAAATGAGCAAATTAAGAGCAAGTGTATAAATGATTGTGGTATAAAGTAACCTCTACACAGCCCTGGCACTTTTAAGTGGTGACAGGATATCGTACCTCTTGGCATCACAGGCTAGTTCTGATGACATTCTATACTGCTACCCTAAACATCTTCCACCCAAAGATCTTTCTTATCATAACATTCAGTTTTTTATTCTCTCCCACAAAATATATCCCATTTGCTTAGTATTTTAAATCTCCTCCAACTGTGAGGCCCAATCTTGGTCCCTTCTGTTTGCCCTTTCCTAATGGTTTATGTGTCCTTGGGACAACATTACTCTTCTCTCTAGCCAGACAATCAGTCAAGGCCTTGGTTGAAACAGCAGGGCAACCAGCTCTTATCTTCAACATATCTGTATTCTGTCCCTGGAAGATTCACCACATGAGTCACCATTTCTGATTACTGACCTACAAGATAAAAAATCCTGAATTCCTAGGCACAAGGGAACTGAGTGTAAAGAAGGTAAGTTCTATGATGGAAGATCTTTATACCTGTTCACTGTTGGTTCAAAGAACATCTAGCAAAAGTGGTACTTGAAGATCATGGAAGGAAGGGAGAGAGACAGGGAATTCAGGCCAACAGACTGTTAGACTCCTCCTAGACAGACAAAAGACTAGAAGGAGTGGTGGGGAAGGGGGAAGGAACACCACGAGGCTAATTAGATATGGAAGGAAAGTAGAACATACAACAAATGAAGAGGAAGAGTATCCGCTACAGTGACCATATGGAGTTGTGTATAACACATATAACCCAAGATGAGTAGTATCAGCAGCATCATGACCAGCATCACCATTCTGCAATAAGGAGTCTCATGCTCAAAATGGTGTAACCTCTAAACACAGTGCCAGGGTGTAAATGGTCTTTGCCTACAAAGGTGCCGCCACGGCAGGGTCTCTGGTCAGCAGCAGGACTGACCACGCTTTCAGGAAGGCTAAGGGAGATTCTGAGGGCAATGAATGCTACAAGCTGAGAGGACAGTGTTCACAGTCATCACATCCTGGTGGGCCTGAATGCCTCAATTTAAAATGTCCACTGTCTTACCATCAAATAAGGCATGGAGGTGAGACTGGAGAGCCCAAAGAAGGCCCGACCCCAGAGGCGCAGAGATGCGGAGATCCACCAGGCCATCCCTATTCAGAACAAGGAAAGCAGAAGGAAAATGCATAAAACAAACGTTTCAATCAGCAGAAAACAAGGTGACAGTGTTTTGACATGGAGCCAGCAAGCTAAAAACAGAAAGCAAGAAGCATTATGCACTACGATATATTCAAACGACTTCTCAGAACATAAAATTTAACCAAAGCCACTGCAGCTGCAGTTTCTGCCTTTGCAAGCCAGTGAGTACTGTATGTGTCAGGCCTTTCAGCAAGCGTGAGTCTTGCCCCAAATCACTTCTACTCTCTGCCAGGCAGAATCTACTATAGCAACCAGGGGAGGGCAGTGTTTACCTTGCCAGGCTTTTGTAAGAATCAACTGAAATGTGGGGCCAGGAATTTAGCTCAGTGGCATAAGTGCCTGCCTTGCAAGCACAGGGTCGCAAATTCAAACACTGGTACAAAAAAAAAAAAAAAATCAACTGAAATGCTTTGGAAAATACGTAGCAGGTACTAAGCACTCAAAAGTATGAACTGTTCTCATCATCACTACCTTGGGGTCATCCTCACCATAATCTCATAAAGCAGATTAGCTAACTCCTTTTGTTTTGTTTTTTGACTTTTTTTTTTAATCAGTACCAGGGATCGAACTCACAACCACGCACTTGCAAGGCAGGTGCTTAAGCCAGTGAGCTAAATCCCCAGCCCTGGCTAACTCCTCTTTACAGAAGAGTAAACCACAGCTTGTAGAGCAATCCTTGGAGATCAGAGAGGAAGAAAAAAAAATTTGATAGTCCCCAAAACAAGACAATGGCAGGCAACAGGAACGATGAATCCCTCTAACCCGTGGCTCCTTCCTGGAAACCCTCCTGCTACAAACAGCAGCTGCTGGGACACTTACACTTACTCCTATGACAGACCGCTGGGCTACACTTCTCAAAGCAAAGCCTCTCACGGGCAGTGAAACAAATACATTAAAAGGAAGATCTCTATTATTTACAACCAAAGACTTCCACAATAAAACACTGCAATTATTGCTCCCTACTCTGGCTTGCTGTCTCTCTGCACAGGCTGGGCTAATTGGTTTCCTTTAGACTTTATTTTCCTTACTGTATACCATTTTGAGAGTGTACATTTTGGCAACTGCTACATTAAGGTACAAATTGAGGCTGCTCATGCTGAAGGAAACATTAAGAAAAAAGATAGGCATTTATTATCCCAAAAATAATGAGGGAAGAAGAGAGAAGGTCCCCAAATGCAAAATCTTACTAATATATAAATGCCACATGAAATGCATTTTCACATACTTCCCTGAACAATTCTCTTCAAGCAGGGTATCTGGTAAGATGAGGAGAGGAAGAGAAGTGGGTTGGAGGACATAAGACAAATGGGAGATGCAGCAGAAGTGAGGCACTCTGGGGAGGAGGTGACTGAGAGAAGAATAGGACTGGCTTAGGTGTCGCTTGTGCCAAATGATGCAATGACTTGTCGGTCCTGTGACAGGGAGGTGGGAGGCGCAGAGCTCACACTGGTGGGAGTGGAACATAAAGATACATGGAAACTAGGGGAAAGCAGGAAGCACGTGCTGGACCCCTCCTCTTCCATCCTGCTTGCAGCGTGGACCTGTGCCTGCTCCCCCTGCTCAGAAGGCCCTTCCTCTACTACACAAAGAGTTCATGTCTCAGTTTTTGGTCTCCACCAATTCAATTCTGGCCAAAAAATTATACAAAATGATCTATTTTTCTCTTGTAATCTTACATGTAGATTGTTGAGGGAGTGGGGGAGAGATATAAAGCAGGTGCTCTTCTTAGACCTCTTCTAAGGACAGGTAAGCCACTGGATAAATGAACTGCTGGGACTGGCATAAAGAGATTCTATTTCACGCGCCAACTCCAAGGTTTCAGCTCTGGCGGCAGCAGCTGTGTGGGGAAGTCATGCCAATCAACATTCAAGTCACTGGTAAGCACTTCTGTGACTGATTTTAATGTCTGCAGTGATTATAGCCAGAGTCTTGGTGTTTTGCTCACCGTTCTACCATCAACAACAGCGAGGATTATTTCCTTGTTCCCATTCTGCCCAAGCTGTCACACACACCTTCCTAAAGGTGAGGCAAATCCGAATGCTGCACTTCTCAGAACCCTCCACCCACCTTCCTCGCTCAGAATAAAATTCAGGAGCCAGTCACCAATCACTCTCCCTCCAACACACTAGGTTTCAATTCACCGGCCTCCTTGCTTGTTTGTACACACACAGCAAGCCCAATCCTGCCTATTTTAGAAGCATTTCCCTCCATTAGACGTACCCCCTGCCCCAAACACCAAATGCAGATATGCCTCTCATTCTACAGCTACCCATGACCAGGTAGGACAGCCCTCGTTCCTGTTACATCACGCTGTTACATCACTTCCTATTACATCACTTCCTGTTATGTCACTCTGCTTTAGACTTCCCCAGAATATGTCTACCTAACATATACTTTGTCGCTGGCTACTTCCTCCTCCCATGCCTTCCCAGTCACTGGCCAATATCAAGACTTCATTAGAGATGAAAATTTATCCTTTTTTCATGGAGTAACCCAAACACTTAGAGCGCTACTTTATACCCAGAGAATCCCTAACAGTATTTATTGATTAAATGAATGATTTCTCACTGGTAACTAAGATGATTAAGATGATTTTTTATCTAAACAACAGCTTATTCATACATTAAAATACATATATGTTCATGAGCCTCTTATCTGCCTGTTTCTGTCAGATACCATAAACCAAACTTCCCACTTTGAAACAACCATGGTAAAAGCCAAACAGAAAGACACATTTGGATTCTCAACCAAGAGCAGTAAGAACAGGAAAAAAGTTTTGCCATGTGACACCTTATAAGCTTTTCCCGAAGCATTTCTCAAAGTGTAATCCCTTGATTCAGATCAGAATCCCTGGGCATTTGCTGGAAATATAATTTCTGAAATCCTACCATAGACTTCCTGAAAAAGGACAGGTACCTTATAGGACAGGAAGTACGAATTCCTGGGCCTTACTCCATGGTCTGCTCCCCACTAAAGATAGAGACATCTCTTTTTACCTACCCTCCATTACTAAAAATATATAGAATTCAGCCTGCCCTTATCCTCCTCTCTTCCTGCAAGAATCAGGTGCACTGTAACAGAAGTGGGAATGAAAGGATGTTCCCAAAGGACAGAATGACCACTGATGCATAGCCAACAAAGGAAATTCCCTAAAAACCAAATGGCATACACATGACCTGATGGAAAATACCAACCCTTTTATGGTGATTACAAACCATAAAAGCCAGCCACATTCTGTTGTTAAAGGGCCATTCTGACCCTCTTCAGCAGAGCTGTGCTTCCATCGGCTCCTGAACCGAAATCTTTCCCCTACTTTCTCTTATTCTACAACTATTCCTAATAATTCTGTCTGTAGCTCTCACTAATGTGTCCTCAAGTTCTTTATTTAATTACAAGTCAAAGAACCTACTCTGTGAAGTGTGGGAGGCAAGCTGAAGGCCCCACCTGCTCCTTGGGAGGCTTCTCTGACAGTCTGTCACACACCAATTTAGTAAAAGGACCCCTGGCTGGTGGGTGACATTACTAACCCCAAAATGAAGGTGGGGCCCCAGAAATTTGCTTTCATAAACACACCAAGGGATGCTAAGCTACACTCAAGTTTGCAAAGCACTACCATCAACAAAGGCTTTGGACTTTTCCCAATAAGATGGCATCTCACTACGCTGGCCAGGTTGTACTCAAGTGGTCCTTCCCTCTCAACCTCCTGAGCAGGACGGACGAAACCCAACTTGAAATGTATTTTGCTTAGGAAGAATTCTAAAATTTTGGCCTGTAAATTAAAAATCTGACTTCTTACAAGATTATTGACACAGACTTTAAATAATAAACTGCAAATTTTATGTTAATACCTTAACAAACAATCATTTTGAAAAAAATTATCCATGAATCTGTCCAATATTTAAAATATTTTTAAATCAAGCTTTGCATTTTATGGCAGCCATCAATCCACTTATAAATAAAACTGAAATAGCAAATAAATAAAATTGAACAGCCACATCTGAGTCCATCCCAATGCTGTGATTGTTTCTGGTAGCAGTTCTGATACTCACCAGTTACAGATAAATTTTAAAAAATGATTGTGAAACATCTTATGAGAAACTCTGAAGGACAGTCTAATCGCCTGGCATCTAGAAAACTTCACAAAACGGTCTTTGCCTCAAGCTGTTTTTCTTTAACTGCTTCTAATGAAGTCTTAGTATGTGTTAATTAACTATTAAGTGCAAATGTGAATACTTCTAAGCCTCAGCACCGATTTTCAGAACAGCAAAGTGACCTTGTTACCCTCGTCCCTACAGAATAGGAGGGCCGGGATCCCCAGATCACCTAGTCAGAAGGCTTTTCCTAATAGCTGAGGGTCCCTTACTCAGAGAGAGAAAATATGGCCCTCAAGGGAGTCAGCACAGACTATGAGAAGTCATGGCAACTGGGGCTGGAGGCGCATGTTAAAGTCACAAATGCCAGGTATACATACTTTGCTAAGGGATGAACGGAGGCTTGGGACTGCTGGTTTCACCCTTTTCAGATTTCCCATTATCTCGTTGGGGATGGGCCATCCTCTACCATCCACTAAGACTAAGGCAAAGACCAGGAAGACTAAAAAGACCAAGATGACTAAGACTAAATTGAAGACAAGACTAAGACTATAGAGACTATAGATTATTGACCAAGATTGAAGATTTCTTGATACCATTCTTGGTACCACTGGATCAATATTACCTAAGCAACTATACATGTAATCTTGTTGGTTAATCATAATTTTGACTTGTGTTTGCCCACCTCATGAGCCTGCTCTCCAAGACTTCCTTTGAGAAGTGGGCTTGTGGGCAACCTATTCGAGACCCATCTTGTCCCTCAGGAGCTATTCCTAGTCCCCACTCCCATTCTCCACTCCTTTTCTCAGATAAATTTTCCTAACCTTAATCTCCATTATTCCTTAGAATTCATCCTTCGGCTTTAGCAAACATGAAGTTAGGCATATCTTTATATATAGCATCTCCCCTATTATCACTAAAAGCTTGAGCTCAACATGTGATGAGGAACTTTGTTCCTCAGATGTCTGAGGTGCAGAATTACTTCTTGCTAAGAATGATGGGAGGCACCTTTCTCCAGAGAACATGTGTGAGCAGTCTGGGGCATAGACTCTTGAGTAGAACAGCTTGGGGGAGTCACCCAACCAGCAAGTCCAGGCACTTCAGGCTGTACTTGACAATCTGCCACATCCATTTCGGCAGGGTTGACTAGGTTTTAGTCCTTGCTGGCATCCATCCTGCATGACTAGTGAGCTAAAAACACGAGAATCTGACAATGTTTCCAATACTGAGTGAGTTTAATTAGAATAATGAACACCAGCAGGCCATTTGCTGGACCCAGCAATGGGTGTCAAGTGAGCACCCATAACCAGAAAGTCAATTATCTATCCAAAAGCCGGCAAGACTGTGTTGGGCAACTCCCCACGGATAAGAATAAAGGCCCAATCAAAAGTTGCCTAAGAAAAGTTAGATAGCCTTGAGGTGCCTTTTCTCATTCATTCTATGCACTGCCCTTAGGCAATCCATCCAAGTCCAAGGGCTCACTTACCACCTTTGTGCTAGTGAGTCCTTCAGCTAGACTTCTCTCCTGAGCTCCTTCCAGATGTCCAACTGCCTCCTGGACCTTGCTACTTAGATATTTTAAGGTATCTCAAACTCAAAAAGTGCAAGAATTGCTTACGGCCATATTGATAGAAAGTGGAAGCTGATTTTAGGTTTAGATGGCACCATAGAATACGCAAAAGCATCCTAGCATGCAGACGACCTCCCTGATGTGGCTGATGGGGACGCCTGGGGAGAGGGCTCAACTATATTATTTACTCTGGTAAATGATCCTCAGAAAAATGAGTTCTAGATCAGTAATAGCAATGAAGACTATCAATAAAATCCTACCCAACCTCCCACTGACCATGAGAATGGTTAGCTTCAGAATGGGCTGGGGAGCTCTTAGACCTTGATGGGCTTCAAGTTGTTTTGAGAAATTCACTTGCCTGGAATCTGGAGAGGTTTTTCTGTTTCGTGTTGTTATGTGTTTAATTTGGAAGCTGATTCAATTGGACGGTCCTTTTTATTGCTTACTCTACTTTTTAAAGGTCTCAGTTAATGAAGTATCTCCTAGTCAGGAAGTCAAGAGGATGTGGAAGAAGGAAAGGGTTACCAGTGCACTGCTCTGCTTTCATGATCCTGATAGGAAAATACCATGCCAGGTACAACATTCTGCAGGCCCAGATGTCCATCTGTCCTGCCTCACTTCTATGCTTTAGTTCACAGATAGGATGAGGCATAGTTATTCCCATCCCTGAATGGAGCTCTGAAGACCTCAGGATACACATTGTAGTTTGTTTCCAAGCTTTAGTTGATTCCAATTTTCTTAGATACAATTGCTACCAGATAAACACCAGTACCAATCTGAACTCCACTGACCCCCTCAGGAACAGCCACCAACCGCCCCAGCCAGCAGGAAGCACCAGTCAGACTGGCTGTCCTAGGCAGGATCACTCCTATCTGCTTCCTCAAGACCTGCTGACTTTACCATTTGTCAGGTTTATGAGTCCTGGATCTTCTCCATCCAAACATATGATTTTAAATTGGAATTTTACCTTCTCATCAGACTTGGCACCAAGAACTTGTACATTTGATAAATCAATCAACTGGGGCTTGTGTATTATTTAAATTTAGGAAAGTTATTGTTGGTCAATTTTCTTTTTCAACTAGCTATTTAGCTCCTGGGAATTTCTGCACATTCACATGCACGGCAATGTAAATATTTAATTTGTTGTTTAAAAAATTGGTACAAGCAGCTCACACTTAAAAGTGTGAACTTCACAAAGGTGCCCTAGAAAGGCCCTAGAAAGGCCCCTATATGAAGAGACGGGTATTTCTCCTTCGTGGTCACCCACACACCCAGTCTCATTCCATCCTGCACTAGATGAGCACTGAGCTGCTTCTCATATTTACCTGCCCCTCCCAATAATCCCTGTTTTCATTGTAGACCCAGCTGCACAAACTCCTTTGTGGCTTTCCTAAATCTCCAATCAATTAAAAATGGCTCTGCCTGACTGGATTTTTGGAGAGCTTTCCTGAGGTCAAAGATAAGTCACAATTCTTCTTATATTACTTCCCAAGAATACTGGGTAGAACACTGATGTACAGAATTTCAGGAGATTTTTCTAAAAATTCTCATTCTCATGGTTTTAAGTCAAGCTATGTTTTTATCAAAGTATTTGTAAAGTAAGAAAAAAATGGTTTCTAAGCTTACCTTTGGATAATAAAAGTAGTATTTAAACCATTTAATATTTTTGGAGTATGCAAGTAAAACAGCATTTTTTGTGCCCTACAAAATTTCGTACAGCAGTTACCTTTCAACAGCACCTTAAGACCACTGTGACAACATGTTTAAACTTACTGAAATTCTAATTAAACTGTCTCAGTACCCTCCAAAGAGAAAGAATACAAACAACACACGTTGTATTTCCTAAAAAAGCAGTTGTGCGTGTACACTTTAAAATGAGTATACTTTAAAATGGTTAATTTTATGTTTTGTGAATTTTACCTCAATTTTTAACAAAAGCAGATTTTCAAAGTATAGGTCAGACTAAACAACCTCTGCGGATGTGGCTGGCTTCCTGCAGCAATCAATCTATGACTATTATATCGAATTATAAACCTTCAGTGTGTGGCCTTGAATATATTTCAAAGGTTAAATCATAATTTGGTAGATCTTGGACAAGCTAATACCCTAAATGATGGGGGCACTGTGTGTGTGTGTGTGTGTGTGTGTGTGTGTGTGTGTTGCTGAAATTCAAACCTGAGGTCTTGAATCTGCTAGGGTAAGAATTCTGTCACTGAGCTACACCCTCCAGCCTCACAGCGAATATTAACACATCCCTCTCCACACTTAACTTAAGTATGGAAGATGAATTTCAAACTTAAATGACCATGAGACACCAGGCTCACAATGTAACTACCTACCTTCAAGTTTCTGTCAGGCAGGGTCAGTGCACAGGTCTGAGGCTATATGTTATCTCAGTGGAAAATCTAAAGGGATGTTAGCATTCCTATGCCTACTGGTTAACAAAGGAAAATGTGTATGGTAGAGAGCTATATCCTTATCTGCATATATGTCTGTTGATAAAAGGTGACTTTGCATAAAGCTCTATCCTAAATTCGCAAGTAACAAAAAGTACAAACCCCACGTTTGCAAGAAAGAGTGTTTCCACACTTTCCATTCAGTGGGTCAGTAAGCTTAGTTCTCCAATTAATCCTTTCAATAATAAAATAAAAATGCTGACATTTTTGGTATATTTTGCCACTGAAATTGTAACTAGATAATGCAGGCAAATTTAAATTTCACCTTGCTTTTTAAATAGGACTTAAAATAATACTAGCACCATCAAATCAATGCCTCCATCTGAAAGAACCAAAATTTTATGCTTAAAAAAAAATACATGCTTTGATATAGCAAACCACAGCAACTGTGGACAAGAATGAGTGACATCTCAGTAGCACCTTTAAAAGCCTTACTGGAATAGTCAGCCACCATCAGAGAATGGACAGGAGCTATCCAGAAGCTCCTGTCTTCTCTATTCACAGACCTGACATCTGCATGTTTAGCACCACTGAGGTGCCAATTACAGGTCCGTGGATGGGGAAACTGTCAAAAGAGCCAAAGTCCTGTCTCTAAATGATGTGGGAAGCAGAAAGCATCAGATTTGATCCTGCCAAGTCCACAAGTAGGAGAGAGGAAAGCCAGGTATGTTAGGGTCCAGGGACATCCTGGACTGGACTGAAGATTCCAGATGCAGGAAGAGAGGGAGCAAGACCACAGAAGGAAAAAGAAAATCCAGCAGCCGGAAACAAAGCGAATCTGAAAATAACATGGTCTTCCTGCTGGCACAGTGGGACAGGCAAGGATGAGGGGGGAGGATGGGGGACAGAGGGAACCAGAAAGCAGGGGTGCACAGGGCCACCTGCCCATTTGTTTTAATTGCAACAGGAAATCATTCTCGGTCTTTCTTTCAGGATGTTCAATTTACTTTGAATCTAGTCCTGTAATTCCCTTTTTGGAAGGCATAAACAAAAACTTTCCACAGCAAAGCCACCTATGCTTCTCATTTATCACTGCAAGTGAGCCACAGGCTAAGCACAGCAGGAGGATAAACAGAAGGCTAAGTCTGAAGCACTGACAGCTCAGTGATCAAGCTGAAGGTTACCTGTGGCGTCACTGTAGATGGTGTAGGAATGTTTGCCCCAAAGTCTGACCACAACTTAGATGCAGGAAACTTCGGCAGTGCTGACTGGCAGGGCTCCTAAGGTACACGTTAAACACTGAGTCTGCCATTTATACTTCCAAATTAAAGATTTCATTACTCATAAGCTCCAGGAGTCATTTGGTGGCACTTTGTAAATAATAAAAAATACAATCAAAATGGCAGAAGCATCTTGGGAGAAGTCAGTAACTCGGCAAAAGATAAAAGACATTTCACCAGCTGTGTATTTTAAACTTCTCCCTCAAGTTTACCAGCAAAGCTTTTAAATTATATCAATACTGAACCAGAGGAAAGCAAGTCAATAAGACACTGACAATTTGGAAGCCTTTAAAAACCCTAATCTGGGCCATGCCTATCTAATTTGGGGCTGTGATGGTGTGAATAATATAATATTGGAAAGGGTAAAGGATCATTTGATAGAGCATCCAAGTCTAAATATAAAAAAGTGTTTCATCATCAAAGAGTGAAGAATTAGAAATAGTTCACACCTATCCTACTACTCCTGGAAATGTAACCCACTTTTCATAAATTAAAAAATAATCTTTAAAATTGGCCTGCTAAAAACAAATCTTGTCTTACAAACTAAAGTATCTTTAACCCATGGTTCAAGATTGCTCTAACAATTCATAGATGAGATCTAACCTGGCTTTTTCCCTCCTAAAAAAAAATTAGCTTTCACAACACTTCACACACACGATTAGAGGGCGGGTTTGATATATTCATTGTGTTCCGGGGATTCAGTTCATAGTTGTCTGGCTCTAAGGCAGGAATATCATGGCGGAAGAGGCTGCTGAGGTAAAGGTACTTTTTCTAGGTTGCTGGGAAGCAGAGAAGGGGAACAGGGCCAGAGAGGAAGGCATGAGGGACCAGTCCCAGACCCCGGGGACGTGTCTCCATGACGCACCCAGAGTGAGCTCTACCCAGGGAGCGACTGGGTGACTGCATGCAAACTGATTATGCTGATCTTCTGTGTTAACCATCAAATGGTGGCATTTAAATATGAAAATAGAGCTTCACAAAAAAAATTTTAAAAGAGCAAGCACCAATGCAGAGAAAATTGTACAAAGCAAAAGAGAGAGGCTGGCTTTGCTCAGGATAAGTATCCTCTGCCCGTGTGCAGTGTGGACAGAGCTCTGAGCTATGGTAAAAGACAGCCCAGGCCCTGGTGACTCACTGACAAGGTGACAGCCCTCTTCTCCCTTCCACAGTGTGATGTTAACTGTGGTGTTAACCTGAGTGGACTAAGAATGCCTACAGAATGAATGGAGCACAGTTCCAGGCGTGTCTGGCATGATGGACTTTAAGCAGCAAACTGGAGAGAGAAGGCGTAGCCTCAATGTGGGCGGCACAAACTGATGAGCTTGCAGCCTGGATGGAGGAAAAAGGTAAATGAGGAAGGAAGTCTTTTTGCCCCCTCGGGAGAGTTCTGGTCTTCATCATCACCTTCAGACATTCATCTCCAGCTCCTCAGGCTGCCAGAACAGGCTCCTCAGCCTTGCCATGCAGACGCTTTGGCTTCTGAGGTGGACTCACACTGGGTGCCACAGAGAGCTCCAGACAGACCTTCAGCTCTGGGCTCAGCACACAGGCGGCCATCTTGCAGGCTTCCGCCCCAACTCTGGGCAGCCGCTGTGAGCCTGCCTTTATGTATCATATCCTTTATGGCTATCTGGTGTGTGTATGTGTCTGTATTTTTTAATACTACATTTGTTGCTCTAGTGAACCCTAACTGGTACACACAGAGTTAGAACAGAGTAAGCAGAAAATGGCTGGGACATGTTATTATCTCCACTCACCCAGAAAAGCATTATCTTATGCAACATAAATTAGGAAATAAGTTTTCAATGAACAATTTCTTCTAGTTAGGACTTGATACACAGAGAGTTAGGCAAGTGTGTTAGTGGTAGTGGAGAGGAAAAATGAAAAGAAGCTGAAATGAGAAAAAGACACAGGAAGTGGAGAAGAGTAGAAAAATGGAGAGTAGAAAAAAAATCATAGAAGAAGAAAAAGGAAGAAGGGGTGAAGGAAAGGAAAAGGAGAGAAAGGAGCTAGTAGTGTTCCATCCATTCTGGTGGCTTCCAAAATGACTTCATCAGACTTCTCACTCCATCATTCCCTTATTTTCTTTTCTTCCCCAACAAAATACCAGGTTATCTCAGTGGGAGAAGGATATGAGATATTAGGAAAGTAAGTCCAGCCAAGCAAGGAAGAATAAATCCCAATGCTACCATCCCATCTGCACCACAGAAGCAGTGACCTTGGGGTGAATGGATATGGGGTCTCAGGGTTAATAAACTGTTCAAAAGATGTCACCATGCCCCAGAAGAGAGGTCAGATTCATATGCCCAGGCTGTGACATGACAGAAATCAAGCTTAAAACTACTCAGTCATTTTCTCGTTAAGATGAACAGGTATATACATTTACCTGACTTGTCTCTGTGTCAGGAAAGTGCTCTGCATTCACATCACTCACTTTTTTTTTAAAATATGTAAAGGGATAAGGAGGAAAAATGTGAGCCTGTCATACTTCTTAAACCAATCCAGGAACCAGAGGTAGTTAATGACACACCCGAAATGAAAACCCTCCATCTCTCTGTTTCCAGGCTAGTACTCTAGCACACTGCATTACACAGACCTCTGAAGTTTTAAGAACACATATCCTTGAAGCCGTGTCTTTGAGCACACTGCTGTTAATGACAATGAGCTGGCTCACTCACCATTATCACTGCTTCTGAGGTCTCTCTCCTTATGAGCCACTACAAGGGCCCCATTAGAGAACAAAGTCTTCAAACCTCTTCGGAAACATCACAGATGATTTTTGAGAAAATAAACAAAGGAAATTAGAGCTGGAAGTGTCAACAGACAGTATTTTTTTGCCAATGTGAGCACTTAGTAGTTGCCTATCTGTACATCACCCATTAAGAGAAGCTTCCAGGCACAGAGGCCCAAGTCTGCCGCCTTAACCAGCACATAAGGAGAGTGACTGCTTCATACATTACATCTGACAGGCTAAAAATTCAAGACATAACCAGGCACTGAGACACATGTACGTAATCCCAGTGATCCAGAAGGCTGACACAAAAGGATCACAAGTGTGAGGCCAATCTAGGTAACATAGCAAAGACCTGTCTCAAAACAGATCAAAATAAAAAAGAGCTCAGGATGTAGCTCATGAAAAGACCTGTGTTTCATGCCTAGTACAGAAGAAGAGGGGAGGGGGGGCTTTTGTCAAGCAATTTGAAAGACAAAAAAACTTTGAACATAGGACTATGCTTAAAATCTGCTTATAGCATTTGCCTGTTTCCTACCACCAGTATAAGCCATGCCCAACGCACTCTTTCCTAGAAGCATGTAGCTGGATATAAATTAGAAGGAATAACCTTCCCAAGCAAGGGGCCTCATCGCCAAAGGCCTGGAAAGAGCCACTTCCTGAGAACACTGGCTTGTGCCTTTTGGGCCACTCTTTGTCACTAAAGTTAAGTATTCCC
Organism: Hydrochoerus hydrochaeris; assembly: GCA_004027455.1. Taxonomy (NCBI): domain Eukaryota; kingdom Metazoa; phylum Chordata; class Mammalia; order Rodentia; family Hydrochaeridae; genus Hydrochoerus; species Hydrochoerus hydrochaeris. Next base: position 34,586 of record PVLA01013243.1, read on the forward strand.
ACAGGTGATGCCCTATGATTGCACAAGTCTATGTCTTGGAAATACAGTGCATCATGGCAGACCATAAGGAGCACAGCATCCTTTAAAAGATGTTGCTGGCCTGAGGGTCAGCTCCATGGCGGAGCAGAAAATTAGCCTGCACGAGGCATCAGCTTCAATCCCCGGCACCAAAAGCAAACAAGCAAGCAAAGAAATGACAAAGATTTAACCGCATGCGTGTAGGAGATTCTTGACTTGGACCATCACTGTCTTCCTTTACATTTCTAGAACACTTAATAGTTGGTGTACACAATGCAGACAGATAGGATTATTCTTATTTCACATGTGGAGATTCTGATTTTCAGAAAGATCTAATTGCCACTGTCCACACAATCAGACAGGAACAAAACTTGAGCCATTGTCTTCTAATGCACAGTTCCATGCTTCTCAATCGGTCACCTTCTGAGCAATGATTCCACTGAACAGGTCCCTCCTCAATGCCCCAGACTTGAGCTTTCTTGAAGTGCCACCTCCCGGCATAGCCGACTATTTCTTTTGTCCTGTTTACTTTCCTTGCTTTGACCCTAAGTACGGACCTTTGCCCTTTGCTCTTTCTTCTTATACTCATTCCTCTTGATGCCCCCATTAATGTTCATGTTCAATACACAGACAAATCCCAAAACTATGGATGCCAATCTAGACCTTGAACTCTAATACCATATCATCATTTAACGACTATTCACCAAATACCAACTATATTCTAGGAGCGGTGTTAGATTTTCAAGGATACTGCTATGAACAATAGAAGAAAAGTTCTTGTCTACATGAAGGCTGGCAGGAAAGAAACCATCATTAAATGAGAAACAATTACTGTAAACAGCATAATGTCACAATTATTAGACATATTAGACACTTCACAATTTAGAATCAGGATTAACAGGTTAAGGGTTTGCAGAGGGAATGAAGTTTAGAGACTTTATTTTTTTTCTAATATATTCTGTATTTTACTTTAGAACTGTGTAAATATTTAAATGTAAGAAATTAAGTGCAAAGGCAATCACCAGAAATAAAGATAAGGCCAAATTAAAACTAGGTAACCTGAGTTTCTATCCAGAACAAGAGATACATCTAAAAAACACATCTTTAGTCAAATTCCTGTCATGAGTTTGTGTCTCCCCCAAGTTTGCACACGGTCTTACTTCCTGGAATGTGAACACAGTTACAGACCTGGATTTAAAAGGTGGACCTAGTCAAGCACGATTGCATCGCTAAGCTCTCATCTGGTATGATTGGTTTCTTTATAAAAAAAGGACTAGATCATTGACATGTTTGCACAGACAGAAAACACTATGCAAAGACGCTGTGAAAATCCAGCCATCTCTCCGCAAACCAAGGATAGAGGCCTCAGCACAAAGCAAGCCTGTTAACTCTGGATCTAACACTTCTAGCCTCCAGAAATAAGAGAATATACATTTCTGTTGTTTATGCCACTAGGACTATGGTACTTTGTTATGGCAAAATACTAGAGCCTTCAAATACCCTACAGTAAGAGCACATTCCTTTCAAGCTCTTTCCACACTGCGATTCTCCTCTAGTCTGTGTGAGTGTAGACAACCGTCCCAGCCTTTAAATTCCATGAGGACTCAAAGACGATGTGCTTCTTCAAAGTGCTTAACACACCGTCAGCCCTCATGTCAGTTTAAAATCACAGGCTGGCCTAGCATTGTGGTGCACACCTGTAACCCCAGTTAAGTGGGAGGCTAAAGCAGGAGGACCACAAGTTCAAGGTAACCCGAGCTACTTAAAGAGACCTTTTCTCAAAATTTAAAATGCAGCATGGGTGGAAGGATGGAAATGTAGCATAGCTGTAGAACACTTACTTACTGTGTGCAAGGCGTTTGGGTCAATTCTCAGTGCTGTAGTCAGTCAGTCCATCAATCAAGCACACATGAAAACTCACTGCCATTCTTCCCACTGAAAGGTCTCCCTTCTTAATTTGGGCACTTGGATTTGAATAAGGATTATATAAAAAGTGATGCTGTACTAGTTGCCAGAAGAAGGGTTTAGGCTGGGCATAGTGGTGCGTGCCCGTAATCCCAGAACTCAGGAGGCTGAGGCAGGAGAATTGCCACAAGTTTGAGGCCATCCTGGGGCAAATACTGAGTTCAAATCTAGCCTAAACTACAAAGCAAGACCCTGTCTCAAAAAATAAACAAACAAAAGGGGTTTAGGAGATGTCTAGGTTCTATAAAACAACCCTCTGGACCTAACCAACATGCTGTGTTTAACACAGGACAGTAATTTATAGGATTATTTTATAACACTCACCTAAAAAGTCAAATGCAGAAGAGCACAAGATATCTATCCATGCACTAGAGACCCAAAGAATCCAGCCGAGGGCCAGCAACACACTACACAAGTCCAGCAGGAGACCTACAGCCCGTGATAATGCCCTTTACAAGTCCAAATAGAGGCCTAGGCCCACAACGATGTGTCATGCAAGTCTGTGTCAAGAATCTTTACTGGGAAGGTGAAGTGAAGATCTGCGCCAGCAGGCTGAGGGGTCTGCACTGGAGCCAGGAAGTGATGCTCGAGATAAGGACCCAGAGCACCCCCAAAGAGAACCGCTGTTATCCTCAGCAACAGCAAGAACCCGAAGACCCGAGCTCCTCTGACAGTAACAGCTGAGTTCATATCAGGAAAGCCAGTGAGACACAAGCTTCCCCAGGAGAATCAACAGCGCACCACCTTCCCCTCCAGCTCTGCTTTTAAGCTGCTGGCAGCAATCCTCAGGTGGGCCTTCCACACCCAGCACCATGCTGATTGAGCTCAACTGGGGGTTACAAGATGACCTTTAGTTAACCCACCACACCTTTTGCCTGTGTTCTGGATGACAGTCCCAGCTGAGATGCCAACCAGTAGCCAGTAGCCACTGTCATACACGTGAGTTGAGAATTGTTTAATATAAATCAAACTACAGTTCCCATCAGACTGCAACCAATGAGAGGGCCCAAGGATGGAGAAAATCAAACATAAGAAATGATAGCCACTACATTTTGGGGCTTTTGGGGGTTCATAAGGAAGCAACAGGTTATATGTTTATTCAATGAAATATTTTCTCAAATAGTTCTATAAGTTTTTCCCCTAGACACTTTGGGATATCTCTGGGAATCTCAGGAAGTGATCTTCATTTTCTACTAGTAGATTCTCTAACTACACATTCAGAAAGACATAGAAAAGTAACCTTAACTTTTCACCTCACATAGAGGTTAAGCTCTCAAAAATGCACTGAAGAGAAAGCTCCATGGACAGTAGCATTGTAGGGCCCATGCTGTCCACTTACGAGCCAGTTTGTCCACCATTATCTGCAGCAGTTTAGCATTTGTGGTCATAAAGGGTCGTGGATACTTGTGTGATCCAAGATCATCCTTTCTTCTGCTTTCTCTCCCTGCCACAGTAGCCTTATCAAAGCTGCAGCCATCACCATAGAAACCAGCCAGGAAGAAACTTGCCCTCTATGCTGTCACTCACAGGGAGTTCAGGAAAGAACCTTGTAATTAAGTAAAGATAGTTATTTCAGATTCTGGGAGATACCCATTGTTTTCTCCCTATCAAACTACAAGGAAGATTA
>PVLA01013244.1:0-38142 GCA_004027455.1 Hydrochoerus hydrochaeris
TGTTTTTATGTAATGCTCAATATGGAGTCCAGGGTGGAGACTCCAGGGGGGTTGCTGGAGGCCCTCTAGATAACCCCTTTGTGAGGACTGATTGTGGGGTTTTGCCTTCTGTGAATAATGTGAGAGAAATGAAAGAGCTCATGGAGGAGGATTTACAAAATTCCTGTGAGACAACTACCCTGAGACACTGGACAGGCAGACAGAGACGGGCAACTAGGACCCATATGTTACGCCACCGGCCGCCTAAGACAGGCACAGGACCAATTGCTGTCCTGCAGGCCCATGACGGGTAAGGCCGGGTTGGGTACATGTGAAGAGTCCTTGACCTAAGACAGGGACTGCCACTCCCATAAATGATAAGAAAAGCAATGTAGGGAGCGGCCTAATAATCTCACACATCTCTTCCTCCTGTGGCCGTCTGGTCCTCCTGCGGGCGTCCGGTCGGCTAGCATTTCCCGGGCTGACTAAATGTCAAGATTAAAATGTTAATTGATACCTATTGCCCTGAACCTGGGGCGCCTTCTGCTTGGAGTTGAGGTCAATTAACACCTATCGTTTGGGATTGTCCCTGCCTGGCCCTGGGCCTGGGGCGTTTCCTGCTTGGGGCTGGGGGTTGTTGCCAGGGTTGGCAAATATATATTCCAGCTTCTAAAAAATAAAAGCGGATTCAGATTCACTCACAGACTGGTGTGCAGTGTTTTCTGTCTCTCAATCGCCGACTCCCTGTCCACCTTTGGGAAACCCTAGCCCTGCCGCAGCTGGACTCCGGCATTTTTGAGAATATTTTTAAACCTCAAAATTGTGTGGCTCAGTAGTACCTAGAGAAGAAATTGCACAACACAATGAAAATGCAATCAATACTCTTATTTATTAAAAAAAGGAATAAAGATTTTTTATACAAATATTAAAGTTTGATTTTATATACATCAGGAGATATTGCATATTGATTAATATGGTCACTTTACCATTAAATTATGTTTCACTTTTGCACATAATGGTTACATGTAACACGCAAGCACACAGAGAGGTTGCAATACCATGTTAGATTAACTAAATTAATTGTTGCACAGTGACAATTACATTATCTGTCAACACCAATCTCCATATCTGTCTTTTAAGACAAAAAGCCAGATTGTACATATATTACTATATATGTCTTTGATTTGTTATAATAAATGCATTACATTATCACAAATTAAATGGAAGTAAATGGTATAGCTAGTGGCAAAAATTCAAATTACTGATTTTATAATTGATACTAAGTAGAATGAAAATATAATTGTAATTGAAATCCTTATATGAGGGAAGATCACAGAAAAAAATTAGGCAATTACGAAGCAGCAATGAAAAGTGCAAAGATGGCTCATCTCTGTTATAGCTCACAGCTGCTTTTGCACATCTTGGAAAATAAACGGTTTCCATTACAAACTGGGCACAAAGAATAATGTTTGTGAGTTATAATTAATGTAACTTACATTAGCTGCTTTTCTCTGCTTTATGACCAGTAACCTAGAAAAGAATATTCTACAGTTAATATATAGTTCACAACTTAGATCTGATTAACATTTAACACAAGATGTTACTTGGTGTTAAACTGAAATATGAAAATATTTTTAAGGAACTAGGACAATGTATAAAGAAAAATATTGGGACTGGGGATTTAGCTCAGCGGCACAAGCTCCTGCCTTGCAAGCACGTGGTCATGAGTTCGATCTCTGGTACAGATAAAAACTTTAAAAAAATATTTTAAGGAAATATATTAAGTAATTGCTAATTTAGTTTCATTTTCTATGTTAATCCCATAAATATCTTGCATATTACCAATGTAAAATAATCATCTGGAGAAATATTGTTTGCATGAAAGTATAATCTCTAACTTTCTGCAGTTGGCTACTATTAAATTGTATCTAGATATTAATAATAAAATACATAATTTTTATTCAAGATGTCTTCTACCCTGGGATATAATTTAAATGTAAAATAAGTGTACAGAAACTGCTATATTTAAGAAATAAAATTATGAACTTCTAAGATTCAAACAAATTTACAAATAAGGTAAATATATAACTTAGGTTTCAGTATCTGTATACTTTCTTATTGATCAAAACAAACATACAAACAAGCATGTAAGTAATAGTTTGAATAATTATATTTGCTTAAAATATATGGAACACTGCACATAGCTTTGTCATAATAGAATGCTTCCTTCAACTTGTACATGTTGAGAATCAATGTGACCTCAGTAGTATACAGGACTTACAACACTTAATCTTTTAAATAAAAAGACAAGAAAAAACTCAACATATATATGCCTTGAAATGATACATACCTCACACTATTACCAACACTGTTTTTTCTCTCCGTTAAAGAAATTCCTCATTTGAGAAAAATGCTGAGTGCTTGGAACGCATTACTCTGTAGCACTCTGTGCTACTGTATTATATTCTGTGTATGAATAAGAAGTATCAGGTAGCATGGAATATGAGGTATGGAGGTTCTATAGCACAGTTTTCCAGTCTCTGTGGTTTATTAGTTAAAATCCTCATACAAGTCTCTGATTCCATTAGCATAAATTTAAACCAGTGCACATTGTTTTTTTGGCAGCTACTAATTCCCTTGCTTTCTTATTATATTAGAAATAAAATAAGGCAAAAATTATAAGCATTTCCCTTTTAAATGGCCCTTTAAATCATTTGTGTTGAAATATAAAGTACTGAATGAAAACTGTGACATAAAATGTAACAAAAAAGCCTGGACATATTCACCAGTTTTGCTATGAAAACTGATTCTAGTGGGGGTAACAGGAGTGAGATAGGAATAAAGATTGGTTTCTAATTTTTTTTTTAGTGAGTACTGGTTTTGGGGGATTGGATGTCATGTAAATACCCATGGTTTCTTGTGGAGCACCCAGAAGAAGAAGAAAAAGGGTTTCACCCTAAGTATATAACTTTAGTGGGGGACAATATTATTTACGTAAATACCTGATAGCTAAATTCAATTGGTTAAAATGATGTGTCTTGATGAATGGCAGAAAAACTCAAAAGACAAAGTAATTTGCAGTACATCTTCTCAAATCTAGTATCTTCATTTATTCTAGCCATGGAAACTACTACCTCAAGTTTTCTTGGGAAATATGGTTACAGTAAACCCTGAATCTCATAGTGACAATGGGCCTAAATTCTACGCAGTAGTGTGGGAGCAGAAGTGATTTGTGTTACTTCCACGTACAATTTTCGAAAGGAGATAAACACCCCTTTCACTATGGTTTTCCACCAGTTCCATCAGGACCCAGGTGTTATGGTTGTGAAACCATTTTGACAAAATAGACAATATCCATATCTTCCAGGTTTATACGGATAAAAGATAAGAGAAATCTCATTTAGCCCTGAATAATGCCATGAAAAAGATCTTGCACCATTTATCTAAAGTTCTGATAATTTGTGTTCGACTCCTTAATCTACATTTCTGTGTCTCTGGCTTCTTTTCCCCTGAGAGTTCAGAGGAGTCTAGAAAAGAAAGCATAGCCCACCTACAAGGAACTAGTGTGGAATAAACTGAGAGGGCAAAATCAGATTCTTCCAGGTGGGTCAAAGGGAGGAAAACCTTGTAATTCATGGGGGAAATAAAAACTTGTGATCATTTGTATTGATGAAATCCTTGGAGAATTAAAAAAGCATTGCAAATTGAAAAAGAAAGACACTTGACATGAGGTTTTTGCTTATTAATTATGGGAGGGATTGGAATTAGAAAGGTATATAGTAAAACTCATTAACTATGAAGCTAATTTATAAATCGATGTTTATTCATTGATTATATATATTTGAAATTGCAATAAAATTTAAATTATGATAGAAATTTAACTAATGTTACTTTTCTAGGAAAAGGTTTAATAGTCTTAACAAATTCATGTTTGTGGTTCTATGAAAATCCTGTTGTACAACTGTCTCATCATCTTACTTACACCTAGTTATGGGTAATTATCAAGAGTTAAAATTTGCTTTAAATTACTGTAGGATAAATTGCCTTATATCTTGCCTTCAGTGATACTTAAATTACAAAATTCAATCTCTTTTATCCCACAGAGTGATTTTAAAACTCAATTCTTAATCGTAGCATGTACTTGAGCCTTTTTCTTTAAAGCTTATTCATAACAATTTTTAGAAGTAATTGTGATTGACTCAAGTCTCTTGGCCCTTCTGAAGTTCTACTTCCATGTTATAGTAATAGAAGTGTGGCTTCAATTTTCATTTCTGAATTGAGAAATAATTGAGAACAGTTTTGAAAAGAAGTCAAGTGCTTGTTTTCCCTGAATAATTCTATAATTTTGATTTTTGAGTGTAACATCATGGATGATGTGTTTAACGCTGATGAACAAATTGCATTTAAGTCAGAAATGTAAGAAGAGTTTGCAGATAAAAGAAAAACAGTGGATAGAAGCAGATAGAGCTAATTAATATGGATTCTTTCCAATGGAAAAATGTGGTTTTGACAGTTATAAATGGAAATATAAATGGTAGAAAATACACAGAAGCTGTAAAGATAGGTGTGTTTTAAGCTGCATAGACAGTTGAAATTATTCTCTGCATTCTATGAAATTTGGTATCTGGCTCCATGTCATAAGTGAAATATAGGTTCTGGCTGTGTTATTTAAATGGGAAGGCATATATATTTAAAATATGATGGAACAAATTCCAAATATGTTGCTTCCTTGCGAGCCTATTAAAATTTAGAAATTTTTATTTCTAAAGTTACTCTAAACAATAAGTAAACATAATTTAATCCCCTGAAACATGTTTCCTAACATCTTTATACAAGAAATAAAACTCTTTAAATTGTAAAGTTAAAGAATATAAATAGAACAAAAAAGGCATAACCTGATACTTACCTATAATTATGTGCTTTATTTTTCTTTAGGACAAAAATATTTTTTAAATACAAGACATTAATTTGGAAAATATAATTTTAAGTTAGTGTTTAATTGATTGGCACAATATTAGACAAACAAAAGAAAAACTTGAATAAAGAAAAAACAAAAGGTAAAAAGTAATCCTAATGAAATGAATGAATGAAAAGAAAATAATACAATAGATATAAAATTTGATGAGTTTCATTTTCTTACTATTTTGAAACCGCTAATATTTATTGCAAGTTTTTAATACTTTTCATTTTAAAATATTTATGATAAGATGCAAAGAGCATAATTAAATTCCCTAATATTTTTTATTTCAGCTTGTCTTTTATTAATAAATATTTGCAGTACACAATGATTACATTCATTGTAGAGAACTGGTACACATACACAACAAACTTCAATTCTTTATTTTTTCTCCTTTCCTTCATCTTTTATTTTTCCTTTTCTAGCCTCAGATTCATTTATTTACCTTGTACAGATTATATATCACTTATACAGATTAAAAACCAGACTAACTGATCGAAGAACATATAAAACATGGGAGACAATTGTTTAATAAGTTAAGGTATATTTTTAGGTAAATCATCTTATATGCTTTCCCATCTATGAACATCTGGGGAAAGGACAGAGGAAATAATCAAAGGAGACAAAAATGGCTGAACTTTACTGTCAGCTGATTGAGCATTTGTATGAATTAAACATTCAAATATGGTTAATTAAACCATTAACCTTTACATTAGAAATTCTATTTCACACTGTGTACTACACCATAGTTCAGCTGTATTTCAGATATTAATTAAATTTAAGACCTTAATATTTATTACCTATTAATTAATTTTTAAAAGATTAAAAATATTCACTATCATTTTAATATTAAGTTAGTTTTACCTAATGATATATTTAATAATCTTAAAAAACACATATCATTGTCTATTAATTAAAATTAATAATTAAAATTGCAAATATAGAAGTACTTGCCTCTACTCTCATATAAGTGAAAATTATATTTTATAAATTTAAAAATAATAATGTTAGAATTATACCTTGCATTAAAAAGCCACCAAGCATAGAGTTCAGCCTTCATCCTCATACTCTTAATGATCCTTCAAGTTCCTGAACCTTTGACTTTATCACAAACAAAAAGAGGAGTAGAAGAGGCATCATAGGTTTAAACTTCAAAATATATTACCAAGTCACAGTAAAAACCATCAAACAAAAAAAGCATGATGCTATCTCAAAAAATCACCAGTGCACTTGTCCCAGAATATGGGACACAGAAGCAAATGTACACATCTACAGCCATACAATTCTTGAAAAGGAGATCAGAAACTCATGAGAGAAAAGACTGTCTCTTTAACCAGTGGTACTGGAAAACCATAAGTGGAATACTAAAACAAGGTCCCCACGTCTCATACTGTACAAATGTCAATTTAAAATAAGACCTAGGAATAAGACTTCAAAATTTGAAACTGCTAGAAATAGTATAAGGAAATACAGTACTTGAAGGCAGAGATAATTTCATGAATCAGAATTCAGGAGAGCAGGGTTAACAACAAAAGTCAACACATGGCACTACATCAGATGTAAAAGCTTCTGAACACCAAAGGAAGGAGATAACAATGTGAAAAAAAAAAAAAAACACAGTCCACATAATGGAAGAAAATCTGTGTCAGCTACACTTTGAACAGAAGGTTAATATCCAGAATATACAAAGTAGTCAATAAACAATATCAAAAACGCAGAATTGATAAATGGGAAATGAACTGAGCAGATGCTTTCAAAAGAAGTAAAAGTGGCCAAAAAGTTTTTTTTTTTTTTTAAAAAAAAAAAAAAAACAGTTCAACTTCTTAGCCACCAGGGAAATGCAAATCAGAACTGCATTGAGATTCTGTGTCAGTCCATTCAGAATTGCTGTCTTCAAGGGGGAAAAAAACAATAAACGCTGACGAGGATGTGAGAAAAATGTAACTCTTTCACACTGTTGGAAGAATGTAAATTAGAACAACCATTATGGAAATCAATATAGATGTTCCTCAATAAACTAAAACTAGAGCTAGCATTTTATCCCTATACCACCCTTCAGCATATTTCTGAAAGAATTAAAGTCAGCAGATTATAGAGATATGTGCACACTCACATTGCACTTTGCAGCACAATTTACAATAGCTAAGCTATTAAAAGAACTAACTTTTTAAACAGTATATCTGCATCCATTGTTCAAACTACAAATCTTGATATAGGTAAAAGTAACTCTTGAGCAGCTATTCCTCAGTTTTTCATTTGGAGGGCTTTGAATTCCCAGAATATTTCATTGAGTATTAAATTTTGCTTTACTCTTTGAACAGTTAGTAAAATCTAGATATGACACATCAGTCTTTTATGTTAGCACAGTTTGGTAGCAATATCAGAACTGATTTCTAGACTCATTTATCACTTTTTGGTTGAGAAAGAGTGGAAGAAATGATGTAAATTGTAATTGAGAATGGCTTCCTAGAGAAAATAGGTAGAAATTTACAAGAAATTTAGAAGACAAATTGTAGGCAAAGACTTCATGAACAAAAGCCAAACTCCAAGAGAATTATTATAACGAATCAACAGATAGGATGTTACCTTATTAAAAGATTTTGCACTACAAAAGAAATCATCAACAGGGTGGGAAAAATTATAGCCAGTTGTTCCTCAGACAAAGGAATTATATCTAGAACATAAAAAGAACTGAAAAAGCCAGACCCCAAAATTCAAAGACTCAATCCAAAAATGAACACCTAAGATGAATACACACTTCTCAGATGAAGAAATACAAATGGCAAAATCAATACATGAAGAAAAGTTCAACATCGTTGGTCATTCGAGAGATGGAAATTAAAACTGAACTGAGATTCCTTCCATCTCACCTCAGAAAGAAGGGCTATCATCAAGAAATCAACCAATTACAACACTGGAAGGACTGTGGGGGAAAAAGGAAACCTACTCCACTATTTGTAGGAGAATATACTGGTGCAACCAATGTGGAAATCAGTGTAGTCATTAGTTAAAAAAACATATCCTAGAATTAGAGATAACATTTGACCCAGGTATTCCCCTTCTGAATATTTTTCCAGAAGAAATGAAAATATTATACCACAGTGATACAAGAGTACCCACACTTACATAGCACAATTTGTAATAGCTAAATCTTAGAAATAACTCAAATGCCCATCAACCAAGGAACAGATAAAAAAAGTTGTGTTTTTTTTATATGATGCAGTACTACTCAGCCATGAAGAAAAACACATTGGAGACTTTTGTAGGTAAATGGATGAAATTTGTGCCATACTCATAAGTCAAATAAATTAGACTCATATGTGTAAACATTGTATTGTCTCACTAGTGTGAGAAACTGAACAGGTAAATAAGGTCCAAAATGTGCACCAGGTATTGTGAATTTGGAGGAAACTGTTCAAAAGAATAGACAAACCATGCTGGCAAAAGGGAAAATGAAGGAAATATATATATTTATATATATACACACAGGATAGTTAATATAGTGATATGATGGTTTCTCTTAATTCATTGAAAAGAACAATTTCTGCTATTATTGTTTGGACAAGGTATCATGTCTGTATCTTGTACTCTGAATAGCTACTAAGAAGAAAACAATACTCAATGTATTAATTATTATAACTAACCTATTTTAAAACTCTGTTTATTGTTACCATTATTTCTAACCTAGTTTAAAACTCTGTTTATTGTTATCATTATTTCTATCAAAAATAATGGTTTCCTAGTAAACATCAGAATCAAATGGTCAAATTCCTAAAGCAACTTGTAGGACTAATTTAGAGATGTAAATGTACACCCATGAAATTTTGCCAAAAAGAAAGAAAATAAAATTCATTAATGGATGAATAAAAGTAAGTTACTCTTATTCTTTTTACAGTTGCTCTTTTCTTCTTATATAAATATTCCTGTTGAAAATTTCATTTATGAAGAGAGGAAACAGAACAAACTAAAGTATGTTTTATTTTGGTTATTGAGCTACTTTCATGTTTCCTAGATGCCTAAGTAACTAAGTGAAAACTATGTATGTGTCTGGGAGTTGTAACCAGGTGTACATGGAATGCAGAGGGCATTCTCAGAAAGACAAAATCCTCCATGTACCATAATTCTGGTGCATAATAAATCATTTTAAAAGGCACAAACTGAAAAATTATAAGATTAACGAAACCTCTGATAGTGGTTATGTCACATATGAAACAATGAGTAAATTATCTGGTTTTATCCTTATTGCATAAAAATATATGCCTTATACCTAAATAGAAAAGTGTGGTTTACTGTTATCATGTGATATGTCCACTAGATCTCCCCTTCACCAGCTAGAATTATTAAGTTAAATGAAAACTTCAGAGATTGCTTAAGCCTTTCTTTATTATATACTATATAATTACCTCAAGGAAAAAGTATGTGAATGAAACAGTAGGATTATTTCTTCTTTCATGCATTTTAAGACTCATATTTGATCAGTATAAAAGATAGATGGCTAGTGGAGACAGATAGGAATCTTTATGGATTGCATAAATTGTATGCAAGCATTCAGTTGCACAGATACATAGTCTACACAAGAAGCACCACAGTCAAAAGAAGGTTAGTATCCCATTAATGGATTTGTTAAACATCTTCTCACCATGTATAAAAGTAGAGCCAGGCATAAAGTTTTAATTTAATATATTGAAATTTACAAAGAAGAAAATCCAGGTGGAATATTTAAATTCTGTTTTAAATAACTCATATAGGATCAAAAAGTGTATATTTCTAGAATTTTTCAACTTAAAAAAATTTTTGTTTTGTTTTAAAGTGAATAAAACTGATGTTGGAACTTAGGGCACTGGGAAACCAAGCAACCAGCTGGCCTGCCTCGTAAGCAGCATGAGCTTACCATTGTGTGGGCTGTGATTCAAACATCCATGTCCCCCTCCCCCGTTAGAAAGTGGGAGCCAGAGATCTGAGCATCTCTTGCAATGCTGACCATATGCAATATAGCAAATAAGGGGGATTTCCTTATACCACCTCTTTGAAGGCAAATATTTTTATCACTGTTTTGCTTTATTCTGATTAGTGGTATTGCTCTATTCAATATCCTGTTTTGGTAAGTTCTATAATGTTCTGTTTTTCCTTTGATTTTGCTCTACCTGATTGAAAGAAGAACTATTGTGAAGAAAATGAGCTATTCTTGCTACCTATTACTGTTATCCTGGTAACCTGTTGTGAAGTTCTGTACCAATTTCACTACACTTTCTCAATTGGCTTTGTTCTGTCTTGTTCGTGGTATTTTACTACTTTAAAAATAAAAATTAAAGTGAATAAAACCAAGCAAAACAAAACAAAACAAAGCCAATCAAAATAAACCAACGTAAGTGACACAGGACTTCAAAACAATAGGTAATCAACAATGGTAATGGTAATGCCTCCTGCTGTCTTCAAAATAGCAGCAGACACCTTCAGACACAGTAAAAAGCATTCAAAACACAACTGATAAGAACCAATAAAAACAAAACAATGAATATAATGAGGAACTTTAAAGCTATCTTGCTATTATCTTGTAGTAAATCTAAAATGACTACCATAATATATCCTGTTATCTTTGAAATAGCTGCCCATGCCATCAGATACAATAAAATCAAATGAAATGAAACAGAACAAAACCTAACCCAACAAAACAATGAAAATGATATAGGACTTTAAAACAAGCAATAGGTAAACAGCAATGGCCACCACCCTCAGAAGGAGATGCCCCGTAGATGCTATGCTATGTATTGCCATCTTCTGAATAGATCGGCTTTGGACCTGCAAAGTCAGTGAAACACTAAACACTATAAGCATTCAATTATATTTCACCTCAATAGCCGTGTGTTTCCTAGCCTGTGTTTCTCTGAATCAGCCTGTTGCTTATGGTGGTAGTGGTGGAGTGTACACTCTTCTTGTTCCCCAGCCCATGGGCCGGAGGGGTTATCATCTGATTATTCCTCCAGCGGCCCACACATGGCACCAATTTGCAGGGAGGGCTTACTCCTTGTTGACTTCTTGTGCTCTTCCTGGCAGTCCATAAATGACCACAGCATGTTTTTGACAGGAGTGTGGTATGAGCTTTATGTAATTAGAAGACATTTTGAATATTTTGCGTATGTGTTGAAAATGAGTTCATAATAAGCCACAGCCATACAACCAACTCTAATTTTCACATCTGGACATTATCTCAACCAAGCATGTGGCCCCTGTTTTCACTTTCTTGAGTCTTTTATGATGCTTCATATTTACTGTCATTTAACTTTCATTTTTTGTGCTAAAGTGAATGTGTTACATTTTTCTCTGTCAAAACCTTTTGTATTTTTCTTTCTCTTGCAAAGATAATTTTCTGTCTTTCAGAAATATCAGAGCCATGGAATTGAATTCATCAACACCTTTGAATCTCTATGGAATAAACTCTCAACAAACTATTAGCTATCATACAATTTATACAATTACATAAATTTAATATATTTATACAATTATATAAATTTAATATATTTAATTTAATATATTAGTATATAAATTTAATATATTTCATTTTATATAAATGAAAATAAATACTGATTGATTGATTTTGGTATATTCTATGATTTGTGTCTAGATGTCTGCTCCCCCTCCCCAAAGCCTCATGCAGTCATGGGGGCTTTTTCAGAGGTGACTGAATCTAAAGTTTGCAATTAATTTATGGTTCAATACTGGGATTAGTTTGTAGAGGATAAGACTGTATGATTGTTGGATCACTTCACTGATTGGATTGGCACCACCCTAATCCCAGCAGTCTGGATGAAATAAAAGGGACAGTAAAATCCTTATTTTGCCCCTTTTCCTGTTTTTGTTTTGCTGTCTTCCACTGCCATGAACTATTACCCCTCTGTCAAGTCACCTTGGCTGATTATGTATTTAAACCTCTACAAACTGTGAGGTTTGTACAAATAAAACTTTCCTTATCTTTGGGTGTGGGTATTTTGTCCCAGCAATGAGAAAAATAACTATGACAGAATCAAATGCATGTATTATTGTTATTCTACTGGGCATTTGCAAATGGGATTTTGAGAATTTAAAATGAGATTTGGGCAAAGGCATGTTTCTAATTCACATTTTCTGTTTGGTGTCAAGCAAGGCCATATTCCTCTTGATTTTTTGAACATTGTGAGAAATATAAATTCATCATATATAAGGATACATGATTTTGATTTCTCTTCTATTCAAATATTTTAATGTTTTTCAAATATATCAACTCCTTTCAAATTATAGCATAAATATTATATAATTTCATTTCAGAGTATACTTGGCATTATTATGAAGTCAGGACTTTAACTCACATATGGATTAAGAAGTATTTAAAAAATAATGTCTAGAACATATAAGAATGGAAAAAATATAGGTATTTAAATCTAAAATGGAATTTGTGAAAGTGTTGTGAACCATGGCATCAAAGTCACCTGGCTGTTGATTATTCCCAGATTTCTTTCTGTGATTGAAAGCCATTGATCAATAAAAGTCATGAGTAAACAGTTTGAGGTTTTGGTCTTTGTTTTTTTGTTTGTGTCACAGTGTTCTGTAATAGATTTGCCATTATTAATTTTTTGCCCAAGTAGAGATGTAGGCTGATGTTTTCCGTTACTATACATGGTACGTAAAGCACATGGATAGCTGGATTTCACATCCACCTTCTTAGTCTCATATCACTGCATGAAGATGCTGCCATGGATCTTCATTTTTATAGCTTCATAAGAAGCATACTGCCAGTGTCTCACTGGAGCTCATTCAGACTGGAAGAAATTATATGCCATAATACATAACATGATTCTTCAGATTAAATTTAATATTTTTGAATGTTAATAAATATGCAGTATTAGGAAGTCTCACCAGTTCCCAAATCATTTTCTAAAAATCTTTTTGAATGACATACACACACACACACACACACACACACAAACACATATATATATATATATATATATATATATATACAGAAAAAAGTACTCATATAGTTTCACTAATTTTAACCATCTGAATATACCCGAGTAACAAATATTCAGATACAGATATTATCATCCTCATCAGCATGCTATTCAAATCATTATCTGACCCTGAGTTTCTGATAGGTCTATATAAAAAATTTACAAATATTTCTTAGTATTTTATTTTACAGGAGGGAATTTAACAGCATTGGTAACAATTCTTATTTAACCATTTCAAGAAACCTGCTAGTGAACAACATTGGACTGATATACTTTTAAAACAACAGATCATAGTCCCTTAATTGATGGGAGAATAGCTAAATTTTATTTTTATATGCTATTTAACAAGTTGTATTTTTGAGGACTTTGTTCATTTCATCTCAAGTTAAAAAATTATGGAAGCAAAGTTGTGAAAATAGAACTTTATGTCAATATCTTAGTTCTATAGTGAAATTTATTCAACTTATTCTTTACTTTTTTTCTAGAATTGATGATTTATGATATCTTTTTATGTTATTGTTTATATAAATTAAGGATCTTTTCAGTTTACTGTTCTTTTTTTATACATATTGATTGTAGTTTTTCTGAAGCCATTGACCACTGATGCCAATATGTATAGAATTTAAAGATTTGATTTAATTTATAATTTAATATTTCTTTTTATCAGGAAAATGATTTTGCCTGTTTCATGTTCCTTGTTTTTGGTTGAATGAATTTACTTGCTGGTATGATATTATGCCAGAATTTTTACAAAAGAACTGCAGAGGATCCAGGTAGTATTGTCATTCATTCATCATGAAGGAAACACAAGAAGCTTTGTTAGAGACCCAGGATGGTGTGAAATTATTTTTTCCCTTGAAATCACTTAGGGAGGTCAGATTATTTCTGTGTTGTAGGTTTTGTTGGATTCTAAACTATGAGCTAATGCATTTTATATCCTCAACTCTGAAATACTAAAAAAAAATTTCATTCACTCAAAAATTTGTGCGTGGTTTGCATGTGTGATACATGTTATCATTTTGATAGTATGACCATCAAAGGTCATGATGAAAATGAACTTTAACCTATGTAATAGTCTCACAAAACTATAGCAATTTAAGCATGATTTTAAAAAATCAGAAGGATTTCAATAGGTGGAGGTTGTACAATATATCTAATTACTCTTCAAAATCGTCATTCATCAAAAACAGTCTGAGAAAATGTCACAGGCTAGCAGAAACTGAGCAAACAGAAGGTCTATGTGCATAATAATATGCAGGAAGAAATTCTCCAATGGAAACAAGAGATTAGGCCAAAATCATGTAAATATTAAAATGATGAAATTTTATCATCATCATAATGTGTCAACATCATTTCTGAGATTCTTCTAAGCTGTCTCCTTCCCTGATTATCTCTAGAGAATGAGCAGCACTATGTTTTACCCTTGCTGCTCTATATTAAGAAAATCAACTGTTTTTAATGACATTCTTAGACCACAATTTAGCTACCTCTGTTTCAAATGAAAGTAAGACCTCAAGGAGAGTGGTGACGTTTCTTTTCCTAGGAATGAATTGTTTCTCCTCTTGAGTAAAAACTCCAAACCTTTATTTAGGGCTAAGCTGGTACCTCTAGTGTCCAAAAGTTTCTGCTCTAACTGAGAAGCACGAGCAAACTGCAGACTCAGTGTAGATGTTCACAACTTGCCATGACTTGACTTACCACTTTGCAAGTCTGTGACAGTACAAATAGTACACAAGCAATAGAAGCTGCACGTCAAATTTTGAATTTCCTTCTTTTACTGAACTACGAATAATGTGCTACCATCTTTTTATTTCCTTGTTGTTTCTAATTTCCCTTTTTTGTTAGTAAGGTACATGTTTGCAGTACATAATGAATTCATTATGCTGGAGTGGTTGTTACATGCCACACATCTTGATCCTTTTACATCCCTTTTACCTCTCTTTTCTCTCCTCTCAATATCTCTTGATCTCCTCATTTACAAAATATCAATCTCCCTATTTCCTATTGTTTCTTTTGTTTTGCTTATTTATTTATTTATTTATTTATACTTTTAAGTTTCTCATATAAGAGAAATATAAGCAGCATAGCAATCCACAGCTCCAGTAAGCCATGTGATCAGGAGGGGGAACAACCAATATTTCATGGTGTACTGTGTGTTGCTAAGCTATTGAGTTTAAGTGCATTAGAGGCATTTTATTTTGCTTATTTTCAACATATGACAGGTTTATTGAGGAGTAATTCAATCATAGGTTTAAGGGTATTTGTACTTTTAGCTTGCACACTTTGAGAAAAACCTGAGTTCTTGAAGTAAAAATTGGACAAAGGAAATAGACTCCTGGCTATGCTCATTAGAAATTTAGCTTACTTTGCTTAGAGTTGGAAAAGGATGAGAAATGCTGATGAACTGGTTTTCTAAGTGAGATAGATAGCCCTAGATTGAGAAATAAAGGCGAGGGAGACCTGTGATGGGGAGATCTGCGATGGAAAGTTGAGGAGGAATGAGGGAGAAGAGGGAGAAATGGGGAGATGAAGGAGAGTGGGTGCTCTGTAACCAGCTGACAAATGCTGCAGGATTGGAAGGAGCAGGTCAGCACCAATACCACCACTGTTAATCATTAGAGTTTAATCGACTTTCTTTTCTTTTTTTTAGAGTGTTATAGAATTTCATGAATAAATAATTATTTGTCTTGTGCTCTTAGAAAAATTATAAGTTTTTTTCTAGTTTTCTTTAAACCAATAAAATAATGTGTGTATATAGTGTCCAATATGTCAAACTCCAATATGAGTTTATTCTTCTAGAATGCTTCTGTCAGTGTATTCATACAAAAACTGTATGGCATGATCAAATTTAGGTAAATAATACATGTATTAAGTCAGATAGATACCATGTCCACTCTTTGGTATGTATTTTTGAAGCATGAAATATAGCATGGTTGGGTAATAGCTGTCTCCAGTTTCACTGGTTTTACTTAAAAGTGGATACATGAGCCTATTAGGTTGCTAGCTAGGAAACAGAAGCGATCCGTCCTAGATGTCAAGTCAAATTAATCTTTATTAAAATTAAAGAAGTATCTTGGAGTTAGAGACGACAAAAAGTAATAGAAAGAATCCATCCAGCATCTGCTTACATGTACATTTTAGTTTCTTTAAAGTAAGAATAGTGCCAGGTGTGGTGGTGCATACCTGTAATCCTAGCATTCGGAAGACACAAGCACGAGAGTCTCCGTGAGTTTGAACCCAACATAGGCTGCATAGGAAATTCAAAGACTGCCAGAACTACATAGTGAGACCCTGCCTCAAAAAGAAAAAGGAAAAATAGTGTAGATAAATGTAAGTGAACTAATAACATTGCTGTTTTAAGTCCAGTAAATAAACATGAGTGTAACTTGAGCAGAGCCAACAAATTATCTCTGAACTTCATCAATGTACTAACTCTATCATGATAGATATCTAAATTATTTTCTATAAAGGATATTGTATAAATTTTATAAAAATTCATTTATATGATTAATATCACAAGTAAATTATGTATGTGCACTACAGAAACAGTAATAGTTAAAAGTTAATTAGATGAAAATTGGGTACCTTTTCATTTTTCATATTTATTATTTATTATTAATAAAAAATGAACTGATTTATTTTTCTATTACTGTAACTAAAAAAACCCATTATATTATATGTGACAGAAACGCTCTGAGTTTGAAATGATAAAATATTGTTGTTTTGATAAGTTCATATTTTATAATTGAAAAATAAAAATTTTAAGTGGATTTTACTTAGTGTAGGAGAACTAGCATTTTTACTGTTTCATGTTTGACCATGCTCTGGAATTTCAAAATAATTCAAATTATACTGATCTTCTTTTTCCCCCAAATTCATCTTCATGATTGCATCTGTTCACCTGTCTGTTGTGATGTACTGAGTCTAGTACTGAAACATGATTGAGTTTATTCTTCTAGAATGCTTCTGTCAGTGTATTTACAGTTCATTTATTTCTTTGCTATCACTCTTTTGTGATCGGCAGGTCACTGGACACATATGCAAAAGTAGATCAGAATTCTTCCAAATATGCTACCAAAAATTGAGTTAGATTTTGATATACTTTTCTCTTGTTAGTTCTGGTGTTATTACCATGTTTAGATTTTTAATATATGCTTCTATACAGAGAAAGAAAGTACAGTGGTAATAATTTGTTTTTTTGTAAAAAAGTTATTTGCATGGTGAAAAATAAAAGGGTCAGCTGTGGATTATAACAACACTTCAAGCTTAAAATTAAAAAAAAATATATGTATATATATATGTATATATACACTTTCAGCCTTTGGCACGGTCATATGAAATTATAACATTCAATATAAGATGTAGTATATTAAAATATGTAAATAACATTTAGATTGATGATTAATATGTGATATAGACAGTTTAGAACAATAAGTTAATTAAACTAATGATACATATGTCAATGTTTATATTTGTGATTAAAACACTGCTTCATATTACAAAGTTTTTGAGAAAGTTTGATTACTCCTTTAAGTAAAATGAAGATAACCTCACAAATATTTTGTGGACTTGTATTACATAATGCCAGTACACATAACTCTTAGATTGCAGAAATTTAATTATCATATTTTATAATTTTAGATACTAGTATTTTTATTACTGTTACAAAAGTGTTAAAAGTTATGCCAATGTAATGTAATAATATATTTTGAAATACTAAGTTTCAAGCACATGCTGTTTTTATGGGTGATGTTTGAAGAAAGTTAACTGTTCATATTCAGTAGCTCCTTTATATTTAAAAATAACAAATTAACAAGTAATTTTTCATAAACAAATGAATCAGTTAAAATGGCATTTTGCAGTTAGAAAGGAATGTAAGAAGATGCATCTAATTTCCTTACCATTTAGGACACTGACTTATGGAAGAAATAGGAACTTGCTTATAGTCAGATACACAAAGCTAGAAATAACATTACTATCAAGATCTTTAGTGAAGTACTATTTCAGTTTGTGCCATTTTGTATAAGTAGAGATTATTTTATGGTACATTTACTAGTTTTTATATTCCCATATTTTATTATTGCAAATTATTCTTCAAGGGAATTTCAACACTGGTTATAATTTTCTCAATCAGAAGATTATTACCAATAAAAGTCTTCATTGAGGAAAATAGGAAATGAATACAAAACAATTCAGGTGTTTATTGCATTTCATACAGATTATGATTGCTGATACTTGAAACTGAACAAATTATATTAATTGCATTTAAACAGAAAGTAACTCTTTTTTAATTTTTTTTATTTAAAGAGAAAAAAACATGTAAAGGGTAGAGATAATACAGAATTTCAAAAAAAATATAAACAGTAAGAAATCACTATTTGATAAATTACATATTGTTCTCCTAGAAATAGTCATTCAAGTTACAAAACTTAAGCATACAAAGTAGATATTCAAACAGTGAGACTGTAAATAGCTACACATGCATGAGTCTCTACATGTATTTCTATCCTTTCTGTATTGGAAGGATAAACAAAACCTAGCAAGACATAACAAAACAAATTCCTATAAAAATATGAAACCAAAAAGTCATATAAAACCACAGTACAAAGTGATCTACAATGATTACTGTGTTGCTTCTTATTATCTTCAATAGAATTGTCTGTATCATCAGGCATAATTGAATATAGCAGTATAATTGAATATAACAATACATAACAATATTAGGAAAAATAAAGCATTGTACACAGTATAAAACTTCAAAGGCAGGTAATAATCAAACTAGAGTGGATATTCTAGTGAATCTTGTCATCTTAAGTGCAGTTGCCTATACTCTCAGACTTGATACTATCAATCATAACAGCTTTGAATAAAATCTATCAATACAAAGCAGCAATCTAACAAACCAGATTCAATTATGACCAGTCATGGTAAAACAGTGTAGGTTTTACAGAGCTTTAGATTAAGTTAATAGGAAATTAAGGAGGATTACCATACTTTATCCTGTTATTTTTGGGATTACTGTCTGTGCCCTCAAATCTAGTATAGGTAGAATGACTGGGACAAATATAATATATCTAAGCAGAGTGGTGTGAGTAATGTGGGTTTTAAATCCTGGTACACTATTAACAATATAGTGTATCAAGGCCATCTATGTTAGAGATTCTAGCCATCCTTCTCTGCCTCATTTCTGCTATGCTATTTTTCTGCCTTTGCTTGTCTACTTTTCTCCTTCATTCTACTGCCTGCCCCACCCATTGAGGCCTTTCTGCCACTATTCCTAAAATCCTGGTATTTTTTTCTCTCTCTCTCTAGAATATCCCTCAGTATTCTTTGTAGGGTTGGATTGGTGGTCACAAACTCCCCCAGTTCCTCTTTGTCATGGAAGCATCTTGTTTCTCCATTAATTTCTAGTGACAATTTTGCAGGATACATCAATCTGGGCTGGAGGTTATTTTCTTTCAGGGCTTGGAATACTTCACCCCAAACTCTTCTTGATCTGATGGTCTGTATCAAGAAGTCTGCCGTGAACTTGATGGGATTACCTTTATAGATAATCTGTTACTTTTCTCTGACAGCTTTTAATATTCTGTTTTTATGTTCAATTTCTGGTATCTTGATTATTATATGTCTGGGTGAAGATCTGTTTTCATTGTAGATAGCTGGAGTTCTGTATGCCTCATATAACTGAATGTCATTTTCTTTTCTCATGCTTGGGAAGTTTTCCTTAATTATTTCCATGAATAGACTTTGTAATTCACCTGTTTGTATTCCTGCTTCTTCGTTCACATTTCTTATTCTTAAATTATAGATTCTCTTGTCATCTTCTAGCCTTTGTATTGTTACTGCCTGTTTCCTTGTTATTTTTGAGATCATTCCTTTCATGATTACATGTTGCAAACTTGTCTTAAAGTTTTGATAGTCTATTCTTAGTTTCTTTTAAGACATTTTGCTAGCTTTCAATGGAGTTTTTAATTTCCTTGGTAATCTCTTTGAATCTGCTTCATGTATTCTATTTTTTCTTTATATTCTTTATGAAATGTTTCTCTCCTTTTTTTGTGTTCCTCCCTTCTTCCATCTATGTCTTCCTGAGACATACTTAGCATTTATTTTATTTATCTACTTATATCTTGCTTTACCTGATTTAATATCAGTTTTTAGCTCATCCACAAAGTCCCAAAGGTATCTCTTAATGTCTATTGAAGCCATGTCTGATGTTGCATGTTTGCCACCTTCAGTCTCCCTTGTTTTTCCCTCTCCTGGATCAGTGCTCTCAGGGTTTTGGTTTAGGGGCCTCCTCCTGCCTCTCTCTCCTGTCATGGTCCTGGCTTCCTCCACACAGATGTACAGTGGTGGCCCCAGCCCCCTTCTCTGTCAGCCATGGTTCCTCCAAAGTATGCTGGTGAGGGAACTCCAAACTCTCCTGCCTGTTCTTGTCACTGAGGTATAAGCAGTGGCTGCATATGTGGGCCCCTCTTCACCAAGCCAGCCAAACTTCAGGTACCTTCACCTGGTTAGTGCATGCTAGGCACAGGGAATCACTTTGGGACTGCTCTTTGGGTCCCTGCCAGGGGCGGGACCCAGTCCAAGCAAATCCCATGAATTTGCTCTGGGGAGGGAGCAATCAACTGAAGTCACTGTCGCTCCCAGTTCATGCTCCTCCTTCCCAATTCCAGCATGTTGCCCATTTTGTCACACCCTTGCCATGGCAGGGTCTCATTCCCAGCACTGACCATGGATTAATGAAGGTCCTTTCACTGGCTCTGCTCTCTGGTGGGCTCACCAACCCCCAACCTCAGCACTGCTGTGGCTCCTGTGAGTCACAGTGCGAACGAGTTTGGGTGGCTTGGCTGGATGGTATGAATTTGCGAATTGAGGCCTGCACAAACTTGGTGGGTCACAGTGAAAATGCCGTGTCCAGTAATTTCAGCTGTTCCAATTGTGGCCCTGAGACTGTGTGTTTGACAAGCTTTTTTATGTTTTAATTTCTTCCTGTGTCAAGAGGATCCATCTCCCTCTGTCTGGGTCTCTCCAGGAAGTTTTATTTTGGCCAATGAGTTGTTTCTCCCAGGAGGCTTTTCATTTTGTTGCTCACTGATTGGCCGTCTTTAGTTCCTCAGAAAGTTACTCTTAAGTGAAGCCTTAGCTAAAGTATCAATTTACTGGTATAGGGAACAGACAAAAGTTAGCTTAAGGCAAAAGATGGCAAAGTTCCTTGGAAATTATATAACCTAAAAGGAGTATTCTAACTTTGCTGCTATTATTGAAACCCTTTAACTCTGGATGGTATAGTAAAAGAAAGATGTCATGGCAAATAACGTTTAAAGGATATATTATTTGGGCTCAATAAAGAAGGGATATTTTGAAACAGAAAGAACACTATATATATATATATATATATATATATATATATATATATATATACACATATACATATATAGCCAAGGAATCAAGGCTTTTGGATAGCAACCCATTTCAGAGTCTTTTTTTCTCTATTTTTCTGTGTGTATCAAGTACAATTGTGATGTATCCAACTAAGATTCTGATCAGTTCTCTATTCCATAATAAATCATATCAATCAAAAACATATTTACTAGTTTAAAAATCTGAGTTCTTACCCTTTTATTATAGAGAAATATTTCTTTAATGATGATTTTAAATTAGAAATTTGAGAAGCATCAGGGTATATAGGCAGAGGTACAGTTAGTAAAAATATGTAATAGTAACTCTAATCTATCATACAATTAATTACTCTTCAAATAATTGTGTAGGTGAATTCTAAATTTCAGCTAAGTTTCTGAGAATAAAGATGTGTTATGAATCATTTGCTTCATTATTTCATATATAAGAATATAAATTAGGCTTAAGTTTACATTCACTTATCTCAACTCATTGAATAATATTTTTTGTGGTATATGAGTATTTTCTAGAATAATACACACTTTAAAATTCTCTTTGTTCGTTTGCAAACAGAATTCAACAATGCTTTTTGTATACATGAGAGATATGGATATATTTATATAAATATATCCTCTGATCGGAAATAAACCACAATTTTACAAGATATTGTCTGTGTAAATCTTTGTGCTCAAGTGAGCACTACAGAATTTAATTTCCCATTGGTCAGTGTATTTTTAAAATAGTGTTAGATTTAAAAAAAATACATGAAAATTTCCATTTGGTTTATTTGCTGAAACTGCTAGGACTCTAACTTGCTTTTATTAATGCCATATTAGAAATGCCCTTCATTTAAAGTTTAAGGTTCATGTTAAAATACTATTCTTATATATATCATCAAGAACTATTTTCTCATGTATTTTATACTTCTACTTTAGATGATATTCCAAAAAATTAAATCAATGTTATTTTTTGTTTAGTGACAAAATTCCTGAAAAAAAAATCAACTTAAGAGCAAGAAAATTTTATTTTGATTTAAACATTCAGAGGTATTCAGTGCAAGGTTCTCTGCCATTCATTGCTTTGAACGTGTGCAGACACAGTTCATTGTGGAGCACAGGGCAGAGGAGGTCTATTCATCTTTTGATAGCCAAGAAGAAAACAAAAACAAAAAAGAGCAAGTGTTTCAATAACTCCTTCAGTGGGATACTCCTAATGACCAACAGAGATGATCAACATATGCGGCAAATGTTTAAATTCAAAAGCATTTGTTGCAGCAAAAGATGTATTGCTATTAAGTGACATCGAAATACTTTTCACTTCAAACATATATCTTTCTTAATCACTTGCTGAAATAATTCTGAAGTCTTCGTTCATGAGTGTCTTTATGAAGTGTATACCACTGCCAAATACTAAGGGAAAAGCAGGCTAATGAAAATAATATAGTGCATCCTCAATGTTATTCATTGGATTTGGTGCCATGTAACTTCTGTCTCTGCTCCAAAGTGAAAATGACCATGAAAGACACACATTTTGTATGGATTCATATGCCTGCTTTTCTTAGTTATAGTAAATTTCAGTCAAGTTACCATCATTTCCAGTGTGATTTTAATGATCTCTGAATATTATAGAAATCAGTTTTTTTTACTCTATGTCTTCATGTTACCATGCTCTTCTCAAAGCACTTGAAAGTATAATTATCTACAGAGTAATGAGAAGATTTAAAATATACCTATCTGTCTTGACCAAAGGTATCCAATGAGACACGAAGTAAGTGTTATAACCACTATAACAGTATTCTGATAGATAAATGTTTATTGTTACCTACATTATCATCAACTTGTCTCTAGGATAGTAACTGGCACATAGCTGCTGCTCAGAACTATTTCTTGAATGAATTCATGGATGAACATAGTGAAATCACAGATTAGGAAACACAACTTTTATATCAATGAACTCATTCATTATAAGTTAACCTCAAGCATTTCATAATTTGAGTTTATACTTGTAAAATGAATTTATCCATAGATTACTAATTAGACTATGTACTGTTGCTGATCACAATGAATTTGATAAACTCTTCCACAAAGCCAAACTCTGCTATTTGCAAATAAAAGGCAGAAGAGTAACACAAAATCATGAGGTGGGTAGAGATTTACTGACTCACCTAATCACATTGAAGAAGAAAGCTCTGCAACAGTTTCAACACAAAAGAGTAAAATCCCAGAGAAGTAAACTGGATTTAACTTGTTCATGTATCATTTCATCCAGACAGGAGGAGATAGGAGTACAGGCTGGCATCCTGGAGGAGCAGAGGAACCCATTTTTATTACTCTGCATAAGTGATATGCAACTGCCAAGTTTGCATTGTTTTAAATTAATAAATTTTAAAAATTAGAAAATAGAAATTACAGCAGGACACATGTAAAATATAGGTGTCCAGACATTGGTAACTTGTTAATATATACTGCTCAGCTGACTAACCAGATCCTTCTTTTAACTCAGCCCTGCTGTTGTCTTTTACTCTAACTTGAGATAGCTCTACCTGAACACAACGGACACCCAGACCGAATGATTCCTCATAGTAGGGCTGTTACAGGAAATCAAGATGCTCAGTGATACCTCTATCATCTTGTCTCTTGACACCCTTAGATTGTCTTTCCTCATTGTAGCAAAGGTTTCCCAACATTGCCTAATTTCCAAGCCAAATTACATGTAGGTCATATAATCACTAGTATGGTCTCACAAAGGGATAACTTTAATCTTATCATTTTAAGTGTATATATTCATAAAGACAGAGTGGCAAGTAGGAAGTTTTTAAAAAAGAGAGAAAGAAAACATTTTTATCTCCATTTATTAATACAGCAATATTGAAACTTAGCCAAGATATCATGAAATCCCACTGAACCACAGTGCATTCCAGATATAAATTTTGTCAATTAATTTTGAGAAACTTCGGTGGTGTTTTTAAATATCCAATTTTCAATAAGAAATTTTCTCTAATCTTCAATAGACTGGGGATCCTTATTGCTTCTTTTACTATTCCTGAATGAATGTCCAACTAATGTAAATCTTGCAATTTAACATCCAGCATGTGACTCCTTTTCTCTGGCACAAAGACATACATATTTTTCATCAGTCTTTGCTAGTCATAGATATTGTTACTTTTGCTTTAATGCTTTTAAAATTTATTAAGATTATGAACTTGAGCTAGTCAGTGTCAAAATGAGAGGTTGTGTTCTGAGAGTGAAACATGAGTGCTTACGAGATGCTTGAGTGTCATATGTTTCCTCACAGAGCATTTTGCAGCTAGTAAATGCACATAAGACACTATGCTGTTCTTTTAAGAAAGGGAAGTAATAGAATAACTGCAATACACTACGTGTAATGTTGGATACATATCACATAATTAAGTAAATTATATTCATTAACTAATGTATTCTGTGTGCATACTTTGTAAGCCATGCTAATTGTTGCAAATAAAATTCATAAATGGCTTGAATGCTTGAGAGATCTTCAGTAACAACCTGCTTTGAACCCGATACTGACGATAGTTTTTCTCTTACTAAAGTGAAGAAGATCCACCTCCCTTTCTTTCAAACTTCTTTATTAATAGGCTCGAAAACTAATTTTAAACCATGTGAAGGTGATCTACAATTATTATTGTGTTGCTTCTTATTATCTTCAATAGAATTGTCTATATCATCAGGCATAATTGAATATAGCTGTATAATTGAGTAATAACAATATTAGTAAAAATAAAACATTGTAGATTGTATAAAATTTCAAAGTCAGGTAATAACAAAACTATCGTGGATATTCTAGTGGGTCTTGTCATCTTAAGTGCACTTGCCTATACTCTCAGACTTGATACTATCAATCATAACAGCTTTGAATAAAATCTATCAATACAAAACCATGATCCAACAAACCAGATTTGATTACGACCAGTCATGGTAAAACAGTGTAGGTTTTACAGAGCTTTAGATTAAGTTAATAGGAAATTAAGGAGGATTACCATACTATATCCTGTTACTTTTGGGATTACTGTCTGTGCCCTCAAATCTAGTACAGGTAGAATGACTGGGACAAATATAATATATCTAAGCAGAGTGGTGTGAGTAATGTGGGTTTTAAATCCTGGTGCACTATTAACAATATAGTGTATCGAGGCCATCTATGTTAGAGTTTCTACTTATCCTTCTCTGCCTCATTTCTGCTATGCTATTTTTCTGCCTTTGCTTGTCTACTTTTCTCCTTCAGTCTACTGCCTGCCCTGCTCTTTGAGTCCTTTCTGCCATGGTTCCTAAAATTCTGGTATTTTTTTCTCTCTCTCTAAAATGTCCTTCAGTATTCTTTGTAAGGTTGGATTGGTGGTCACAAACTCCCCTAGTTCCTCTTTGTCATGGAAGCATTTTGTTTCTCCATTAATTTCTAGTGACAGTTTTGCAGGGTACATCAATCTAGGCTGGAGGTTATTTTCTTTCAGGGCTTGGAATACTTCACTCCAAGTGCTTCTTGATCTGATGGTCTGTGTCGAGAAGTCAGCTGTGATTCTGATGGGCATACATATAGGTAATCTGTTTCTTTTCTCTGACAGCTTTATTATTCTGTTTTTATATTGAATTTCTGGTATTTTGATTATTATATGTCTGGGTGTAGATCTGTTTTGGTTGTAGGTGGCTGGAGTTCTGTATGCTCACACAACCGAATGTCATTTTCTTTTCCCATGCTTGGGAAGTTTTCCTTAATTATTTCCGTGAATAGCCTTGGTAATTCGCCTGTGTGTATTCTTGCTTCTTTGTTCAAGTTTCTTATTCTTAAATTATAGATTCTCTTGTCATCTTCTAGCCTTTGTATTGTTACTGCCTGTTTCCTTGTTATTTTTAAGAGATCTTTCCTTTCAGGATCACACATTGCAAACTTGTCTTCAAGTTTTGATAGCCTATTCTTAGTTTCTTTTAAAGTGTTTGCCATCTTTCAATGGAGTTTTTAATTTCCTGGTAGTCTCTTTGAATCTGCTTCATGTATTCTATATTTTCTTTATATTCTTTATAGAATGTTTCTCTCCTTTTTTTGTGTTCCTCTCTTCTTCATCTGTATCATCCTGAGAGATGCTTCCTGAGAGCATTTCTTTTATTATTGTACTCATATCCTGCTCTACCTGATTTAATATTTCAGTTTTGAGCTCGTCTACAAGGTCCCGAAGATATCTCTTAATGTCCATTGAAGCCATGTCTGATGTTGTGTGTTTGCTGCCCTCAGTCTCCCTTGTTTTTCTTTCTCCTGGATCAGTGCTCTCAGGGTTCTGGGCTGGGGGCCTCTTCCTGCCTCTCTCTCCTGTCATGGCTCTGGCTTCCTCCACACAGGTCACATTGCAGGTCCCAGCCCCCTTTCCTGTTGGCCACGCTTCCCCCGAAGCACTCTTGCAAGGGTCCTTCCCCCTCTCCTGAGTGCTCTTATCACTGAGGTGCAAGCAGCAGCTGCCTAAGCCTGCCTCTCGGCACCGGGCCAACCAAACTGCAGAGGCCTTCCCGTGGTTAGTGCTTGCTAGGCGCAGGGAATGGATTTGGGATTGCTCATTGGGTCCCAGCCAGGGGTGCATCCCAGTCCAAGCAAATCCCACAAATCTGTTCTTGGGAGGGAGGAACCAACTGAAGTCTCTGTCACTCCCAGTTCAGGCTTCTCCTGCCCTATTTCAACATGTCACCCATTTGTTCGTGCCCTTCCCATGGTGGGGGGGTCTCATTCCCAGCACTGACCATGGAATAATGAAGGTCACTTTCTTGGCTCTGCTCTCTGTTGGGCTCACAAACCCTTGACTTCAGTGCTGCTGTGCTTCCTATGAGTGGTGGCAGGAATGAGTTTGGGTGGTTCTGCCTGCTGGCACAGATTCAAGCTGGTGCAAACTTGGTGGGTCACTGCAAAAACACGGTGTCCCATAATTTTTAGCTGTTTCAGTGTAGTCAGAAGCATTTGATGAGCTTTTTCAAGAGGATATATCTCCCTCTGTCTGGGTCTCTCCAGGGTGTTTTATTTTGGCATATGTGTTATTTTTCCTGGTTTGTATTTTGTTGCTCACTGATTGGCCATCTTGTCTTCTTCCAAGCACAAAGTTTTGATTCCCAATAACAATAAATAAATTAATTAATTAATTAAAATAAATAACCATCTAACTCTAAGAAAGAAGTTTAGATTCCATGGAAAAAGGTATTTTAAAAGTCAAATATCTAAAGACAAATTTATTTTATATTTAAAATATATATTCACATAATTTATTATGGTAAAAGAAGACAATAGTGCTTTTCAAATTTATGTAAGTGAATTATGAGTTTAGTTGAAATCAGAGAAAAATATTATTTGTAAACTTGCTGCCTGTGAATTATTTTACTGTTCATGGTAAATCTCCTAAATCTGATGGGAGTAAATTATACACATGATTTACCATGGAGAGTATTATTCTACCTTTATAAACACAAACTATTTTCCAAAGACCCACAATGTCACAACACTGGATGTCTCATCACCTTTTCCATATATGCACTTCAATTTTAATATGTTAATTAGATAAAGGGAGAAAAATCTAAAACAAAGAACTTGCTTTAAGCAGTGACAATTATAAAAGGAAAGTAATTGACCCAGTTTGTGATAAACAGAAGAAATAAGCCCTGTGTTGACGTACAGGTCACAGATATTTTTAGATGCAGATGTTCTATCAAATTGATACCATTCTTTCACAGTTTTTAAAAACCATCTTGAAGTAAGAAATAAAAAGTGTTCACATCATTTGTCAAAACATTGTTCCAAATAATGAAGGGTTGTTGCCTTCTCAGTTTTTCCAAAGACTCTAGAGCTTGTTATAGCAACAAAGTTTGTTTAGTTCTTAGTTTTGTCATTTAAATGTTGTCATTTGGTTATCATAGATAGAGAGAATTTTTTCTTTTTGTTTTTTTGTACCAGGGATCTATCTCACAACCTCGGACTTTGCCACACAGGCATTTTTGCCACTGAGCTAAATCCCCAGACTGGAGAAAAGTCTTCAAATTATGTTCAGGTCTGTTTTAATGTTTATGCTACTCAAAATAGTTTTATATTTATTCCAGATCAGCATATCCTAAGACATTTGTCAAATATATAATTTGTCATACATATGGAAGCAAATAATTATAGTGTTTCCATGGTCTTTTAGTTTTGTGTATTGCATGAGTCAATGTTTATAGAGCTACAGTTCAGTATTCTCTAGACATAGGTCCCAGGGCATCCCAATGATACCAAAATCCTTGAATTTTATAAAATGGTGTAGAACTTGTATGTAGCTTTCTCACATTCTCCCACTTACTTTATCATCTCCAGATTACTCTGAATGCCCAATACAAGTGTTACGATAATAGCCCTTATACTTACTTTTTAAAAAGTAATAACAGGAAATTTATCTGTGCATGTGTAATATAGACAATTTTTCCAAATATTTTTGAACAATAGTTGGTTAAATCTACAGAAGCACAATTTGTAACTACAGAGGGATGTCAGTACTTGTAAATGAACTATCAGGATGCAATTGCTATTTTGTACATTTGATTCCAACATAAATTTTTTTCATATTGTTGGGGTTGTAGTTCAGCAGCGTAAGTGCCTGCCTGGCAACTACAAGGTCCTGAGTTGGATTCCTGGTATCAAACAAACAAACAAACAAACAAAACTAAATGTGCTAAATTTTTATTTTTATTATGATACACAATGTTAGTTACAACTCATAATAATGTGGTTTTAGTACAAACTTTCAGTTCCATTTCTAAAATATTATGAAAAATAGAAACTTTTTATTAGACATAATCATGACTTTAAAAAAGTAGATATTAATTTTATATTTGTTTTTTCTTATAATAATTTTGTGTTTTAAATATTTATGGTTTAAGAAATTAAAAATTAAAATTTAGGATCAATAATGCTTGAATTTTTATTCTACCAAGTATTTTGTCAGCCAAAAGAAACTATTTTAGATTCCTTTAGAGTACCATTCCCTTCTCCCAAATATTTATTTTGCTATCTAGAGACAATATGATATAATGCCATGTAAATATTTTGAATAAAATGGCCCAATACAAACATGCACATTAAAACTATCAAAAGCTATGGTAATATGGTTCAAAGTTCACCAACTCAGATCCTAACAAACTTACCAAAAAATACTTACTGATGCTTTAACTATGATAACAGAAAGAAAGAAGATATTGCAGCTAATTCAGATGCTAATGTTGTCATAACATTTCAAAATATTGGAATTAATAGGAGACTTCTATTGTATGGTGAAAATCACTGGTGAATATTGTATTTAGGATACTAGATTGCTTAGTTATCCAAGCAAGGATAGAATTTATAAATATCTGGGACAACAATGCAATCAGTATTACCTTGGCATAATATATGGCCAAAATGCAAAAGAAGGAAGACTCTGACCCTGAATGAATTATGCATGTAGTATTTTTTCCTGAGTCCAACTGTTTTGTGTTTTCTGGTCTATCCTTGTTTTATTTGGGAGTACAAAATAAATGTGCTGGAAAAATATCATGGCTATGACAGTTTTGAGGTAGCTTGTTTTTGCCCAAACACCTGTTGACATAGAATGTCCATCATGATTTTGCGAACTTAATGATTCTTCAAATGGAGACTACATTTTTAAGAGGATTAATGCCTTTCTCCTTATGGGAATGAGTTTTTATTCTCCTTGGTCTATATTAGTTACCTATCCTGGGGAAAAGAGATTGTTCCAAAATAAAGTTGTCCATCCTGTTTTGTCACTTTCAAATATATTCACTTGCCCCTTTATTTTCTTCTGTGAATTGGAAAAGCAGGAGTCCCTGACTAGTGCTATGATCTTGGGCTCCTTTCCCAGCCTCCTGAACTATTGCATTCAGCCGTGGGCACCACACCACTGCTCCACAGCCACCTGGGATCATAAACTCAGCACCAGTTGCTAACTAAAGGAATTTAGTTTAGCACCAGTTGCTAACTAAAGGAGTTTAGAAAGGAAGATACTTTATTTAAAAAGAGAGAAAAGAATAAGATAGGAAGCTGTCCCAATGGAGAGTATCAGGGAAGGGGGCACTGGAAAAAGTGTATACCTTTTTCTTCAGCTTCCTTTTATTGTATTTTAGGACCTGCACAGCCAGGAACTTGTCATGACCTGATCGGTTGTCCCAAGCCCAAGACTCCAGCTGGGGCACCACTGCCTACCTGTCCATGTGCGCCTTTCTAGGTGGGCTCACTTGTCCTTGTCAAGACCTTATCTCTTGAATTTATGGGTTGGTTAAGGAAAGGCCTTATAGATAAGGCAACTAGAAATTAGTGGTTAAAAGGATGTGTATTGTCTAGGGCATTAATGTAGTAACCTTACTATCTATCTGTCTATCTATCTATCTGGGTGTATATGTGTTTTTATATACAAAATAAGAGTGTTTTAAGTGACTGCCTGTTATGGTTTGTGTCTAGGTGTCCCTCCAAGCCTCATGCAGTCATGGAGGTGGCTGAATCCAGCATTTGTGGTTGGTTCATTGTCTAGCACTGAGATTGGCAGTGTGAGTGCTGTACCTACCCAGGGGCAGAGCCAGCAAACAATATAAGGGAGGGAAGAAGGCATGTTCCTCTCTCTTATGCCATTTTTGCTCTTGCTGTTTGTGCCCACCATGAATGGTTGCCCCTCTACCATGCCACCCTGCCTTGGAGCCAGCTGAATATGGACTGAAACCTCCAAAAAAGTTTAAGCTAAATAAACCTTCCCTTCCCTAATTTTGAGCATCAGCTATGCTGTCTCACCAATGAGAAAAATGTAATCAAGACACTGCCCTTTTCACCTTTGATTTTATTGAACAAGGTGGGACCTAATCACTTGTACTCAATGCTTTATCATTCCCCCCTCCCTTGTCTCATTAATTGCTCCCTCCAGTGAAGCCTAAACTCTTCCTAGTCAGGATTAGACAGTCTAAGGAGGACTTCTTCTGTCTGCAGAACTATGATCCAAAATAAACTCCTTCCCTTTATGAACTACTAAGACTCTGATATTCATGTTCTCAGTCAACAGAAAACAGACTGAAACACGCACCCACAGTGCTTTCAACTGACAGCAATATATTTCTTTTTTCTGCTTATATATAAGGTAATTTAAAAAACTTATTTGAAACAAAAATGCATATTCATAAAACTGTTAACTGGATTAAGTAAAATATCATTTATTCCTTGAAACACTTGCATGGTATTTGTGATTTTATTATATATTTGTTGTTAAAGCCACATAAATTTATCACTATTCTCCTTTACCTTGTTTGAAATGTCCTTCTCTCCTATAAAGCCAAATAGATTTGCAAATGTGAAAGTTATGAGAAAAAACAAATAAATAAAATAACAAACCAAAAACAAATTCAACACATTTTAAGTAACATTTTGT
Source organism: Hydrochoerus hydrochaeris (assembly GCA_004027455.1). NCBI lineage: Eukaryota > Metazoa > Chordata > Mammalia > Rodentia > Hydrochaeridae > Hydrochoerus > Hydrochoerus hydrochaeris. The sequence goes on from PVLA01013244.1 coordinate 31,757, forward strand.
TCTCCTTTCACATTTCAGAGATATAACTTCAGAATTTTACTTTGCTTCTGTTTTATGTTTGTGCTTTTTTGAAGATTTGAATCTGAAAGTGCTCCACTGAATTAGGTCTAAACTATACTAAGTAGGACCAGGATTAGGTCTAATCATATGTAGAAATTTCTATACTTTTTCCTTTTATTGTTTTATCTTCTTGAACTTTTTCTGGGCCTACAGTAAACCACAATCCTCAAAGCACTGATTTACACACATCCTTCTTGACTCTGACTTCACTTTTGAGTTATATGCAGTACTTTGACCATTTTTAAAGCCTTCTTTGTTTCTTAATATGACTCATGGTCTTGAAAAGGCCACTCAAAATGTTCACTTTCCCTTATTCTCTACCAGATTTTTTTAAGCTCTTTGAAAAGTTTACCATTATCCAGCTTTGGTTACCTTTGAAAGAGTTATCAGCTAAGATTACAGTGTTCTTGCTCATCAATTTGCTTTTCCACACTGATCTCTGACTTGAAACTTTCAGACTGTCTTGAAGGTCAAGTAACAGAATAGCACTATTCATTATAGGGAGCATCACTCCTGCCCTTTCGTGTGGAGGACCCTGCTGTTCCACAGGTGTGACGGCAGCGGAGGGGCAGGAAGGTTCTCTCGGCCTCTGACCTTTGTAAGCTTCATTGCCATAGAAGCAAGGATTAATGTAGAGAGAAAGTCTTTTCTTTTAAAAATATCTTGTTAAAATTTCACAACGGTGTCTTAATGCTCTTTTCAAAAGCCTAAAAATTTCAAAATAAAAATGGAATAGATTATACGATTATGAGGCCAGTATTGTTAGCAATTTAACAACACTTCTGTCATGGGAACGTTGAATTTAGCATTTAATATTTTCTTTTTTATACTGTTTTCAAGATAACCTAAGTATCTGCTTTATGGTAGGACTTCAATCAGCATGGGGTCATGTGTAACTACCCCACATTTCCTTTTATAGAAAGATTAATTATGTTTCATAACTTATGAGTGACAATGATTCTGATGGATCCCTTTCACAATTCCTATCTTGGTCGGACTCACTGGTGTGGCAATTAATGTTCTTCTGACGACATTAAAATCTAACCTATAGGAACCTGACCTGACCTGATAGATGAACAAAAACCAGACCTAAAATATGAACAAGTTATAAAACTTCATATTATATGAAACATTATATATTGTGACTCTCTTTCATCAAAATATCATTCCTTTTGTTAAATGTCTCTTAAAGTTGGGTCAGAAAATGTTTCAGGAGAAAAACTAGAAGTAGTTCTCATTCAAATATAGAAGAGAGATAGTTAAATTGTTAGTAATTTTGCAAATTTTGCAAATAATGCTAAAACTCACATTTTCAAGATCAATTTTGATCATTCCAAGTATGAAATTGTATTACTAGTCATTCTATTAATATATATATATATGTATCATTAATTATTATGAACAATTTGCTGCAATATGAATCATGAAAAGAATGGATTGTATTAATCTAATATTTCATTTCACTGCATTTACTTTATGTTTGCTACTTTTTTCCAAAATTTTTTCATATTATTTGTAACTCTTATCTCCTTGGATTTAGAAACAAAGTTTAGATAGATAATCTCTTGATGCAAAACTTAACCAGTTTTATAGATTGTTTTCTGGTATTTCTCCTGTCATTATTCTTTAATCTACCAATGAGGTAAAAGTATATAATAGTATTTTGAGTATAAATAGTGCACAATTTGCATTATGTCGCTTAATACCTTTCTAAATCTGGAGATGCTATTCAAGATCAATGATACCAAACTTCTGTCCCTGGACTTGCATAATTCCTTTCACAACATTCCAGGGCACAAGACTAACATCAATATCATTCTCACACATTATGCATTTTTAAAAGGTATTTGCAGTTTCTTAAATTGTCTATGTGTCTGAAAAGTGGTATTCAAGATAACACAACTATTCAGATATTTGAGACTTAATGTTTATTTTTTCTAAAATAGAATAAAAAAAATTCTTGCAACTGAGATTCACAGGTGAGTTTGGAAGTCATCTACTGATTCTTTTATTTCTAATGAAGCCACAGTGTTCTACCAAGGAATAAATGGAAATTCTTTCAAAAAGAAAGCTTTACACATCTGTACAATAAAGAAAGAAATATATATTATGTTATAACAATACATTTATATATATTGTTATATATTTATGTTACATTTATAAATATATATATGATAAAGTATAGCCTGTAGTCAAGGAAATGAATCTAACATACTTATCTATATATTATAGTAAAGAACCATTGTTTTGGCAGGAAAATGACAGGATTTATCATTAATCCACAGTCTATTAGCTAACATGGGAGAAGGAAAAGGATGGGTGAGCAATGTAGATTCCTTGTAGAATGTAAGTGGAAAGAAGAAAATAATAAGTAATTGTTATTTTAAGACACTGTAAGTTGTATTTCTGTAGGTACATGCACATAGAAATATAAATTAAAAATGACACACTTGATTATATTTCTTTATATCTCTGAGACTTTTTGCTGAGCTTCATACCCAGCCCAGTGCCTTTTTTTAGTAAAGTTCTTGCTAAGCCACTAATTTGCCCAGGCTGAGGTCAAACTTGCAATCCTCCAGCTTTAGCGTCTCTGAGAACTGGGGTTATAGATGTGTGCAACTACATCTGGCCTATGTTTCTTTATAGATTAATTTTTGTCAGTCTGTCACCCATAAAAGATGGGAAGATTAGAGAGCATCCTGATGAAAGTTATGTGACAAACATGTAAAACATAGAAAAATATGAACTACAGAAATCAGAAAAAAAAGTATATGAAAGATAGAAATTGATGGTGGATAACAAATGGGCTTGATTTGGTAGTTTGGCAGGTGGGGGCCCATACTCAAATTGCACTTGAAAGACCTAGATAGAAATTTCTTATTGTAGTAATGTGAGTGTGAAACACTATAATTAGAAATAGCTTTATGGTTCTTGTCGTGACTCTCTCAGGAGACCTTATGCACACACCAACCTAAAACATGACCAAAATTGGTAAGGCTGGTCTAGTACTTATGTCTACACTTTACCTCAGAAAGAATGAATCAGTTCAAAGTAAGGAAACAATAACATAGGAAAATAGAAAAAAAAAACACCTAACAAGCTATACTCCAAATATTGTTGGTTTGCTTAAAGTTACCACGGATGTATCATAATTAACTACAAAATTATTGAAGCAATTATCTCAATAACATGATTCCTAAGGAACAAATGACAAGAAAAAGTAAAATTTGATCTGTTACAACTTAGAAAATGAAAAAATAATAATAAAAGTTAAATTGTAAGTAACATGAATGTTATAGACAGCTAATATATATATATATATATAAAAAACCTTAGGATACAACTTAAAAATTGAGAAAAGTAGAATGAAAATAAAAAACATTGAACAAGATTTAATGTGTTTTTTCTTAAACTAGGTTAAAAATTATTACCTATCACCCCTAAGTGGCCAGATCAAAATAGTACAACTATGGAAAATATTTATAGAATTAGCTTGAAGAAAACCTTTTGTGCACAAAGAACACTTCCATCTGTTTCTTTAAAGAGAATGTTGAGAAGAATCTGGATTTATAGACATATAAAACTGTCTCATCATACATTCCAGGACCTAACCTGTAGTTGTTCACAATAAAAGTAAACCATAGTAAGTTAATTGAATTTCAACTTTCATATACATAAATGCTTTGTGTAGCTAGAAAAAAGGTTTTAAAAGATTTAATACTAAAGATAAAACGTTAAACTAACTTTGAACTTCTCCATAAAAATATTTATTGTTCCAGTGATAGTGAGAAATGACTTACACAATATTCAAAGAATCAATGTGTGACCCAGTATATTTATAGATAACTAAGCTACTGTCCAGACATGAATGCAATAGGGACAATGGAAAATATTCTGAACAACCGGAAAACAAAGTTCCCAGAACATTCATTTGAACTACAAGCTCACTTTGAAGAAAATTTCAGAGAACACATGTAATTGACTATAAGAAAAATGGTAAATGAACAGTCAAGGGACACTGAAGTATTTAACTGTTTTATTGAAAAGAACTAAAAGGCAAGTGGGGTTGTGATTGCAGAGCATTCTGTAATTCTAATGAAAACAACAAAGAGAACTACAAAAGATAAGTAATGCAGCATAAGAGTTCTGAATTCCAAATTTTTAGTGGAATAAAATATCTATCCTTGAAGTGCACCAATTGAGTAGGAAATAGGCATAAATATAAAGCACAAGAATAGTAACAATTTTTAACAAAACAAGAAAGTGTAAAGTAAGGATCAAATGTAAAATCAAATGGTATATCTTTTAAATTTTAAAATCCATGCAAATATAACTCCTTCCAAAGAGCAGAAATAAATAAAAGTAATTGAATAAATGAATTCATTGAAATTGATAAGCAACTACTTACCTAAGGAAATAAAAAAAACATTATTCATTATTGTAAATTAATTTTAAAATTGTCAATTCCAAAAGAGGACTCTACTAGGTAGAAAACAGTAATCATCATCATGCCAGCCAAAAGCAGGATATGATATACTGTGTTTGTTGTGTCATGGGCTACTTTATAAGTTCACTATGCACTGATTACTAGTGTGACTGAGTACTTGGAAAACTAGTTGTCTTAACTACTGACTCATGCTGACAGAAAATACCCAACATCTACAAGTTAAAGAGGAAAAGTTCACTTTAGCTCACAGGTTGTAGAATTTTTAGTCCATACTTGATTAATTCCATGGCAGGGCAGCCTGGAAGAGTCACATGGCAAAGGAGAAACAGTCCAAGGTAAAGCAGGCAAAGCGCAGCAGAGAGCCTCCCTTTCCCTTTTAATTCCACCCACGCTACAAGTATATTGGTTGGTGCTACCCATGATATAGTCACCTCCCAAAAGCCCTGCTTAAGAGCACAAAGAGGCTTTTGTGAGGATATCTAGATAAAAGACATAACATTGCCTTTCAACAAGCTTTGAAGAACAAGTTTGTTGCACTAAGAGAGGTAGAAGGAAATAAAAGAAGTCTTGGTCCACTGAGAGCAAGTCCCCTAACACACAAGAACACTCCTATACACACACACACACACACACACACACACACCACACACCTGATGGATTTGTTACTGTACAAACTGCTTTGCACCATGGGTAAGGGTCTCTGAAAGTCATTCCTACCCAAATTGTATATCTCAGGGGCCACATGAATCAATGGGTGAAGATTTTAAGAGCATCTTATTTCCTAGATAAAAAGCAGCAATGCACAACTGTCCTTTGCAGTCCTTTGCTTTCTCAAGAGAGTAAAATTAATGACAAATAACAGGAAACAGGAAGATAGGTTCTCTTTAAAAAGGACAGGGAGACGGAAAGAGGTTATAAGGGGGGGGAGGGAATTAGAAAAGAATTAAGATGTGTAATGTCCGTGTACCAACTCCCCAAAATGAATGTAATCATTATGCACTGATAATGTGAACAAAATCTTTGTGTTACCATCGCTAGTAGACAAAAATGATACCTGAACTGTATCAGATATTTCCACCCTGTTTATACTGTGTTCCCTTCCCATACTAGAGTTACTAACATAAAAAAATCAGTAGACTTGTGTTGACTCAAGGTCATCTGGACCACTGCCCTGAAGTAATAAATTGTTATGGGGGACAATACATAATAAAGAAATGTTTCTATATACTACAATATACCTAAGGATTTGTGAATGCCATAATACAATGTGGCACCTTGGTTTATGACCTTAATTTGTTCTACGATTTTGAAAAAGGTGGTGACATTTGTGTTTTGGGTGGGAAAGATGACTGCAGGTTTTTTTGTCACTCATTGTAGAGTCTGCAAAAAAAAAAAAATTTGCAAAACGCTTCTGATTGTGAACCAAATTGTTTTGAAGCAAAAAATGCTCAAGAACTGAGGTATCATGGTACTTATATAAAATTCACTTGCTAATAGCAATTTTAAATGAGAATCACTGCATTTCCACAGTTAATTAAAAGTTAATGGAATATGATAAAGAGAAATGTTTTAGTAACAATACATAAATGATTCAAAAACAATAATACATGAAATGAGAACACACTGGTTAGACCATTTAAATAATGTACATAAATACCTGTGTATATGCATACATATACGTATCAATATAATGTTACATGTTCTCCAAAATTATGTGTTCATGTAAGTAATTTATCAGAATTATCTTTAAATATAAGATATAAGTATATGAGTTTGCATTTTGCTTATTATTCATTGCAATTATATTCAGTATCTGATGCCTGATCTCATATTTCAGTAAGTTTTAGATGTTTTATTGATTTCTGTTTACTAATATACA
>PVLA01013245.1:0-38176 GCA_004027455.1 Hydrochoerus hydrochaeris
TTTGTCTAATTGCTCTGGCTAGTATTTCCAGTACTATGTTGAATAGGAGTGGTGATAATGAACATCCATGTCTTGTGCCTGATATCAAGGTAAAGGCTTTCAGTTTTTGGCCATTTAATATGATGCTGCCTATTGTTTTGTTGTAGATGGCCCTTATCATATTGAGGTAAAGTCCATCTATTCTAATTCTTGGTAATTCATGAATAAGTGCTGGACCTTATCAAAATCTTTTCCTGCATCTACAGAAATGATCATGTGATTATTATTTTTGGCTCTATTGATGTGGTACATGACATTTATTGATTTGCATATGTTGAATCACTCCTGCATTCCTGGGATGAATCCCACTTGGTCGTGTTGTATACTAAACTTCTTGATGATTTGCTGCATTCTGTTTATCGATATTTTACTCAGAATTTTTGCATCTATGTTCATTAGGGAGATTGGCTTGTAGTTTTCCTTTTTCGTTGAGTCTTTCCCAGGTTTTGGTACTACAGTAATATTTGCTTCCAGGAATGAGTTAGGAAGAATTGCTTTGCTTTCAATTTCATTGAAGACTTTGAGGAGTGTCGGCATTAAGTCTTCCTTGAATTTCTTATAGAATTCCACAGTGAATCTGTCTGGGCCTGGGCTCTTTTTATTGGTTAGGATTTATTTTCATTTTCATTAATAGAAATTGGGTTATTCAGCAGCTTTACATCATTGTGACCCAGCTTTGGTAATTCATACATTTCTAGGAATCTGCCCATTTCTTCTGTGTTATCAAGCCTATGAGAATAGAGGTTTTTGAAATAGGTGCTGATAATCTTCCGTATTTCCACAGGGTCTAGTGATTTTATCCTTTTCATTCCTTATTGCACGAATTTGAGATTTTTTTCCTTTTTAAAAATAAGGTTGGCAAGGGGCTTATCAATTTTATTTATCCTTTCAAAGAACCAACTATTTGATTCGTTTAATCTCTGTATTGTTTTCTCAGTCTGTTGCATTGATTTCTGTTTGGTTCTTTATGATTTCCTCCCTTCTTTTGGCTTTGGGCTTAGCTTGCTCTTCTTTTTCTAGATGTTTGAGACATAGCATCAGGTTGTTTATTTCGGTTTATTCTGTTTCCCTGATGTGGGCATTCACTGCAATAAATTTTCCTCTGAGAACTTCTTTCATTGTATCCCATGGATTCTGGTAAGTTCTGTTTGTATTTTCTTTTGCTTGTAGATATTTTTTAATTTGTTCTTTAATTTCCTCTGTGACCCACTGATTGCTCAAGAGTGTATTATTTAATTTCCTTGTGTTTGTGTGGTTTTTGCAGTTTCTTTTATCATTAATTTCTAGTTTCATGGTCCTATGATCTGATAATATTCATGGGATAATTTCAATTCTATTGCATTTACTTAAGTATGATCTGTGGGCTATTATATTGTCTGTTTTGGAGAATTTCCCATGTACTGCGGAGAACAATGTATATTCTGATGTTTTTGGGTGGAATGCTCTGTATACATCTAACAAGTCCATTCGTTCACAGGTGTAATTCAGTTCTGTTATTTCTTTGCTGATTTTCTGTCTGGTTGATCTGTCCCTTTGTGTCAATGGCATGTTAAAGTCTCCTGTTTTAATTGTGTTAATGCTTATTTGATTTTTCATTTCTGTTAATACTTCTTTTGTATAGCTGGGTGCTCTGGTATTTGGTGCATATATATTTAAGATTGTTATCTCTTCCTCTTGAAGTTTCCCCCTAACTAGTACGTAGTGACCTTCTTTATCTCTTCAGACCATTTTTGGTCTAAAGTTCACATTGTGTGCAGACAGAAAAGCTACCCCTGCTTTTTTGGGGTTCCTGTTACATAAAGTACTGTTTGCCATCCTTTGACTTTCATTCTATGAGCTTCCTTTTAAGTTAGAATGGTTTCTTGTAGACAGCATATGATTGGATGTTGTTTATCCATTCTGCCAGTCTGTTATTTTAATTGGTGAATTGAGGCCATTTACATTAATGGCTATAACTATTGTATATTGGTTTATTTTTGACGTTATCTTTCTGTTATTCATTCTTTACCTTTCCACTCTGTTTAATTTTTTGCCTTGCTTAGTGGTTTTGACCTATGTATATCTAGAATGTCTTTCAGTATTCTTTGCAGGGTTGGTTTGGTGATCATGAAGTTCTTCAGCTGTTCTTTGTCGTGGAAGTAGCTTATTTCTCCATCCATTTTGAAGGGCAGTATTTGCAGGGTACATCAGTCTGGGTTGGAAGTCGTTTTCCTTTAATATCTGAAATGCTTCACTCCATGCTCTTCTTGACTTCATTGTTTCTCTTGAGAAGTCTGTTGTGATTCTGATAGGTTTTCCTTTATAGGTGATCTGTCTTTTTTCTATAACAGCTTTTAACATTCTGTACTTATGTTGTGTTTCTGGGATGTTGATTATTATATGTGTGAGTGTTGTTTTATTTTAGTTATGGTTATATGGAGTTTTATGCTTCACTGATCCATGTATCAGTTACCATTCTCATGTTTGGGGAATTTTCAGCTATTACTTCTGTAAATAGCCTCAATATTATTTGTGTTGTCCCTTTCTTTTTCATTTATCCCTACAATCTAATTTTGTTTATCTTTGCATCATCTTACACCTGTTGAATTGTTATTTCCTGGTACATTATTATTTTTAAAACATTTTTCCTTTCCTCTTCACTAGCTGCAACCTTGTCTTCCAGAACTGAAACTATCTTCACTGTTGTTGAAGTGGTTTTGGCAACTTTCAATGGAATTTTTGATTTCCTATATATCTCTTTGAATGTGCTTCATGCATTCTGTTTGTTTCTTATATTGTTCATTTAGGGTTTCCACCTTTTTGCGTTCTTCCTCTAATTTTTTAACTATGTCTTCTTTAGATGTGTTCAGCATTTCTTTCATTACTTTTATCATTTCTTCTTTTACCTGGGAAATTATTTCTGATTTGAGTTCTTTTATAGCCTCCTGGAGTTGTTTCTTTTTTCAGTTATCATTTCAGGCATTTCAGGTATATGGCTTATATTTTCTTCTATGTCCCATGGATCCTAGGCTTTCCTGGGATGGGCTGGAGGTTTGATATTGCATTTTGGTCTTTGTTTTGTCATTTTCCTATATTTCTGTGTTTCTAGCAATGTTCCAAAGCTTCTTGTGGATGTGCTGGAAATCAGCTTGCATGCCCTCAGCTCCAGGGGCTCAAATGGAAGTGGCTAGGTGTTGCCCAATCAGGCCTTCCAGATCTCTTGTGCCTCCTCTGAGAGTGATGTTCCAAAGCTTTCCCTGAATGCAGGTGCACTAGAAATTACCACACACACCCTCAGCTCCCAGGGCTCCAGTTCCTTGTTATTTTTAAGAGATCTTCCTTTCATGATCACATATTGCAAACCTGTCTTCAAGTTTGATAGTCTATCTTTAGTTTTTTTCAAGCAGTTTTACCAGATTTTTATGGAGTTTTTAGTTTCTGTGTGTATCTTTTCATGGATGGTTTAAGAAAAATATATTTTTCATTCAGCGCTACATAATTGCTCATGATAGCCAACTGTGTAGAGTGGGTGTTCATGAACTGGAGCAAAGGTGGTTGTTTGGTTTTTGCCAATGGACTTGATTATAAACCATATTTGAGTATCAGTTTTACTTTTCATTATCAGCAAGTTACCAAGTTATTCATTAAGTCACTTACAACACTCAATTATAATATATTCATCACTAAAATGATTTGATGCTAACAATGCTTTCTTTACACTCTAATGTTCATTATTTGGTAACTGTATTAGACTTGGCCTGTGTTTGGATTCTATTTTAATGTGAATTTATGTCAACATTTCAAAAAAACCCATATTTGTGAGTAGGATCTGGTTCAAAATACCATAAGGCTGTTACAGGTACCAAGTTACCAAATATTCTTCATTCGGGACAATATACCATAACTAATGATAGATGACATAGTTAAGAAATTGTTTGCTGATATATTTTATTTACAAAATATACGCTGTTGGTAATGGTATACAAGCAGAAATAAAGTAAATTGATTATTGAAAAAAATAAACTGCATATTCAGTGAAGAACCCTGGATGTTGAAATGGACATATGAAATATTTGAGAAAAGCCTCTGGAACTTAGTGAATCCAACCAAAGAGAGAGGTCCTGAGGGCTACAACCATCAGCAGTGCAATAGAGGCAGGGTAACTCAATCCTTTGGAGTTAACATCTTGCCACCACTTCTCTCAAGTGCTAGACATAGAACTCTGGAATTTTATGCTTGCTCTGCTGGGTTTAGATCTTAGTTTGGTCCCATTATTTTATCTCCCTATTTTTCCCTTTTGGATTAGGAGTGCTTACTCCCTTATCTCTGTTTTATCCATTGTCCTCCCCAAATTTACCCACCATAGGCTAAAACCACTCTACCAAAGGAAATTTTGTGTATGAACTCCTAATTTATGATTGAATCTGTTATATAGCTGTAGACCCTGCTCCTATGGTCTAAAGCACAAAATCAGTTCTTAACACAATTTGTCAGCTTCTAAATTATGCTTGATCTATTATTATTGTTTATTATACAACTTTAGCTAGGATGTCATATTTTTTGTAATCAACTGTTCTCCCTTCTGTAACAATACTGGGAAGCTGTGATGTGAACACCTCAAAATAGGCCTACACCAAAGGACTGGGAACTAAGCCAAAAAGATACCAACATCCCACCTGTAATTAAGTGGGAAGGAAGGATATTATGACACAAAAACCAAGAATCTTCTGCAAACAGAATACATTCCTTTAGAACAGATATTTCATAGAAAGACCTTGCTATTAGTGATATATCCACCTACTAAAAAAACTCACAAATATCTTCATAGAAAACAAAATTTTAAAAAATTGAAAAAGAAAATTAAAATTTGAAGATGGAAAATGCAATCTCAGACCTCCAACTCACCCAAAACAAGAGCAGCAGTCATCAACCTAGAAGAAATTGGAATACACAAACCTGAAATTTCTAAAATGGTAGCAATCAAAGTAAAAAAACAAATGCATGATGCTACCAGAGAAATAAGATCATAAATAATCTCTCAGGTGAAAGTATGCCAGCAATTATAAATTTCTCAGCAAATTTAGAATAAACATAAATAAAAAGAGATGATGATATGAAGGGGAGGTAAACTGGGAATGATCAGTGTAGGAAAAAATAGAATACATTAAATTGATTCAAACATATGCAGGAAACAAAAATTCTACTGAAAGCTGGGAAAAATACCTGAATGGAATTGAAGACAGACTTTCAGACCTTGAAGATAAAATCAAAGCTAGTGATCCTGAAAGGAAACATCTCTTGAAAATAACAAATTACCAGGAAATAACAAGTAAACAGCTGTGAAGTGACATAAACGAATATGACATATTAATAGCTTGTGTCAATGAAAAAGCATGAGTCAATAGAAATGACAGAAAAATACCATTTGAAGAAGTAATACCAGAAAATTTCCCAAACTTGAGAATAGAATCTGACATACAGATAAATGAGTCATATAGAAATTAAATTTGCCATAACCAATATAAATATATACTAAAACATATAATAATCAGGATCCCAAAAATTCAACACAAAAAGAGAATATTGAAAGCATTTAGAGAAAAGAAACAGAACACCTATACAGGAAAGCCCACCAGAATCATAGGAGGTTTCTCAATACAAATCCTAAAGTCAAGGAGTAAAGTAATTTAAGACCTGTAAGAAAACAGCTTCACATGCAGATTGAGGTACCCTACAAAACTTTCAAAATTAAAGGAGAAATAAGATACTTCCATGACAAAGAAAAACTGAAGAAATTCAATTCAATAAAACCAAACCTATAAAGAGTACTGAAAGATGTTTTAGACAGAAATAAAAATGACCATAATTCTAAGAACAAGAGAAAAAAAACTAGTAATAGTAAGCCAATAAAATGAGGGAAAATGTAGGGAATCAACAGGAAAATATCATGACAAAGATAAAGCAATAAATATCATTATGACCATCAATATAAATGACCTCAAAACCCCAATCAAAAGAAACAGAACAGCAGAATGGATCAAGAAACAAGAGCCAACAATATGGTGCACATAAGAAACATATTTAAATCAAAGAGAAATTCATAGGCTGGAAATCAGAGATGGAAAACAATCCTCCATGCAACAGGAACCCAGAAAAAAGCAGGGGTAGCTATACTGTTTGCAGGCAATGTGAACTTCAAACCAAGAATGATCAAAAGATAAAGAAGGTCACTACATATCTGTAAGGGGAAACCTTCAAGAGAAAGAGATGGCAATAATAAAAATATATGAACCAAGTATGGGAGCACAGAACTATATAAGACAAATATTAATAGATACAAAAAATCAAATAAACATTAACACAATTTTAATGGAGGAACTCAATACCTTATTGTTACAATGACATAGATCTAATAGACAAAAAACCAGCAATGAAATAACAGAACTGAACCAAACATGTGAACAAATGGACTTAGTAGACATTTGTTGTGTTCCAACCAACAAAATAAGAACACACATTCTTCTCAAGTATATACAAGATGTTCTCCAGCATAGACCATATATTAGCCCATAAAGCATGCTTGAGTAAATGCAAAGGAATTAAAATTATCCCATGCTTATTATCTGATCATAGTGCAATGAAATTGGAAATTATTGAAAAAACCTGCAAAAACTCCATAAACACATGAAAATTAAATAACATCCTCCTGAACAACAAATGTGTCACAGAATAAATTAAAAAAGAACTTAAAACAATATCTACAATTGAATAAAATATAGATAAAACTTCCTGGAACCTGTGAGACATAATGAATGCAATCTGAATATGGAAACTTATAGTAGTGAATTCTCACATCAAAAAAATAAAAAATAGAACAAGAAAAACTTAATACTGTACTTAAAGCTTCTAGAAGAGGAACTTCTAGAGGAGTAACTCAAGCCAAAGCCCAGGCAAGAGAGGAAATGATAAGTATCAGAGAAGAAATTAATCTGATTGACACTAAGAAAACAGTACAATGCTTTAATGAACCAAAAATTTGGCTTTTTCAAAGAATAAACAAAGCTGATAATCCTTTGGTCAACCTTATCAAAGCAAACAGATGAACCAAAAAAAAAAAAAAACAAAGAAAAACCTCAAATTGATGAAATACCAAATGAAAAAGGTGAAAACACCAAAGATTCTGTGGAAATGGAGAATATCATGAATATGTACTTTGAAAATCTTCACTCTCATACAATGGAAAACACAGAAGAAATGGAAACTTCCAAGGTGACTAAATTTACACTTAAATGAGAGTATGGAGGTAACCACAACCCATTCCTACTGCACCTATACTGCATTTGTGGTTCCTTTAATTTGTAAATGATTCCTCTCAGATTGACACCTGGATATCCCTCTTTCATCATTAAAATTTCAATTTCAAGGCCATCTCATCATAAGGGCCTTTTTTTTCTTATTATTTAAAGAAAAAAGGCATAACAGAAAAAAGGGTAGAAATAATACAGAATTTCAAAAAAATTAATACCAAGAAATCACTAGTTAATAAAATACATATTGTAATCTTAGAAATAGTTGTTCAAGTTACACATTTAAAGCATAAAAAGTGGACAATCAGTGAGAGTGCAAACCATTCTGTTTCCCTTTCTTTTTTTACAATAGCTATTACACATTTTGGATCTCATTACTTCTACAGTTTTTAGTACTTTTTGCACTAGAGAGACAATGTGATATTTACTAATATAATTCTTATTTATGTCACTTATGAGGATAGTCTCAAGTTGCTTTTACATACTTATAAAAACCTCAAGATAATACTTTCTAATATTTAATTGTATAAAAATACCACATCTTTTTCATCCACTCTGTGGTTAATGGGCATTTGGTTGTTTCCAATATTTAGCTACTACAAATTGTGCTGCTATAAAAATGGGTGCACATATATCATTATGGCATGACTTTTACAGTGGTTCTGGATAAATAACCAGGAGGGGAATACCTGGATTGAATGGAACTTACAATTCTAGTTTGTTGAGGAATCTCCACACTGATTTCCACAGTGGCTGCACCAATCTACACCCTCAGCTACAGTGGAGAAATGTTCCTTTTTCCTTGCAGCCTCACCAACATTTGTTATCAGCTGATTTATTGATGGCAGCCAATTTTTCAAGAGAGAGATGAAATCTCAATGCTGCTTTAATTTGAATTTCTCAAATGACCAGTGATGGTGAACATTTCTTCAAGTATTTATTTGCCATTTGTATATTTTCATCTGAGAAATGTGTGTTCATCTCTGATGCTTATTTTTGGAGAAGTTCTTTGAGTTTGAGGGGCTTGATGTTTTGCAATTCTTTATATGTACTGGATAAAAATCCTTTGAGGGGCTGCTAGCTAAAATTCTTTCCCATTGTGTGTGTTTTCTTTTCAGTTTATGGTGATTTGTTTTGAAGTGTAAAACCTTTTTTAATAATATGAGATCCCAGTAGTTGATTCTTTGAAGTTGTTTCCTGTGCAGTTGGCGTTTTGTTGATGAATTTTCTGCCTACCCCTATATTTCCAAGATTTCTACTTACCTTGCTTTCCAATAGATTTAGTGTTTCTGTTTTAATATTTATATCTTTGATCAATTTTAACTTTAATTTAGTGCGCTGTGATAGGCATGGATCTCATTTCAGTCTTCAGCGTGTGGAGAGCCAATTTTTCCAACACCATTTTTGAAGAGGTTATCATTCTTCCAGTGAACATGTTTAGCACCTTTGTCAAATATTAGGTGGCTGACTGTGTTTGTAGTTGTGTTTTCATCTTGTAATCTATTTCATTGAACCTCAGGTCTATTTCTTTGCCAGTACCATGCTGATTTTATCACTGTAGATTTGTAGTACAGTGTCAAGACAGGAATTGAGATGCCTCCTGCCTTGCATTTGTTGTCCAGAATTTCCCTTGCTATTCTAGGTTTATTTTGTTTCCAAATGAATTTTAGAAGTGTTTTCTCTAGATCTGTAAATCATGTTAATGGTAGTTTGATTGTGATTGCATTAAATCTGTATAACAGTTTTGGGAGTATGGCCATTTTCACAATGTTCATTCTTCCTAGCCAAGAACAAGGAATACCCTTCCATTTTCTAATACCTTCTTTAATCTTCTGTTTTAGAATGTTGTAATTTTCAGCATATAGACTTTTACATTCCTGGTTAAGTTGATTCTTAAGTATACCATTTTTTTAGATGCTATTGAGTACGGTGATATTTCCATAATTTCTTTCTCAATGAGAATTTTGTTTCTGTACAGGAATGAAATTGATTTTTAGCATTGACTTTGTATCCAGCTACACTGCTGAATTTTTTTATTACCTCTAGTAGTCTTTTAATGGATTTTTTGGGGTCTTCTATATGGAGTATCATGTAATCTGCAAATAGTGATAATTTAACTTCTTACTTTCCTATCTTTATTCCTTTAATTTCTCTATCTTATCTCATTGTTTCAGATAGTATTACCAGAACTATATTGAATAAGAGTGGTAATAGTGGACATCCTTGTCTTGTTCCTGACTTTAGAGTGAAAGCTTTCAATTTTTGTTCATATAGTATAATGGTGGCTGTTAGTTTGTCATAGAAGGCCTTTATGAGATTGAGGTAGATACCATGTGTTCCCAAGTTTCTGAAGGGTTTTTATCATCAATAAGTGTTGCAATTTATCAGAAGCTTTTTATGCATCTATTGAGATGACCATGTGGCTTTTGTCTTTGGCTCTGTTGATTTGTTGTGTTACATTTATTAATTTGCATATGATAAATAATCACTGCATACTTAGAATGCAGGGATGAACAACTTGGTCATGATATATAATCTTCTTGATGATATGTTGGATTCTGTTTGCCAGTATTTTATGGAGAATCTTTGCATTAATGTTCATTAGTGACATTGGAGTATAGTTCTCCTTTTTGATTTAGTCTTTCTCTGGTCTTGGTATCAGAGTAATACTTGCCTCCAGGAATAATTTTGGGAGGATTGCTTCCCTTCCAAATTCATTGAAGATTTTAAGGAGTATTGGCTTGAAATCTTCTCTAAATTTCTTATAGAATTCAGCCATGAATCCATCAGGACCTGGGCTTTTCTTTGTTGGTAAGTTTTTAATCATATTTTCAATTTTAAAGGTTGATATTGGTTATTTAAAATTGCTATATCTTCTTCACTGAGCTTTGGTAGTTCATATGTTTTTAGAAATCTGTCAATTTCCTCCATTTTCCATCATATGTAAGTAGAGATTTTCAAAGTAGATATTCATGATCTTTGGAATTTCCATGGGATCTGCAGTAATTTCCCCCTTTTCAGTTCTTATTGCATGAATTTGGGTTTTTTTTCTTTTTTTTCTTGGTAAGGTTAGCTAGAGGTTTATCAATTTTGTTTATTCTCTCCAAAACCCAGTTTTTTGTATCTTTTTATTTAAACAGAAAAAAACAGTAAAAGGATAGAGATATTACAGAACTTCAAAAAAAGATAAACAATAAGAAATCACTAGTTGATAAATTACATACTGTCCTTTTAGAAGTAGTTGTTCAAGTTACAGAATTAAAGTTTACAAAGTAGACATTTAAGCAGTGAGACTGCAAACAGATCTGTTAACCAATCCAATAAGAACTTAGAAATATGGATATCAATCCTACACACTTGAATATACATGCAGGTATATCTTTTATAGCACTTCGTATTTCCTCTCTTTGTTACAGTAGCAATTACACATTTTAAAATTTCAATTTAAGAGAAAAAAAAGCAAAACAGAAAAAAGGGTAGCAACAATACAGAATTCTAAAAGTAAAAAAGAAAAAACATTATATTTTAACTTGCCTGTATGTTATCAATGAAAATGGAGATAGAAGAGATGTGCAATAGTGTACTACTATATAATATTTCCAATATAGCGATACAGTAGCCACAAATAATCTCAACACCACAAAGAAACAAAATACATAAAATATTTAGTAATTAAGTCAAATGCATTACTTTTATCTTTACTTTGCATTCTTTCCTTCTTGTCCCACATGGTGGAGAGTACAGAACAATGTTCAATTTTAAAGTCTGAAAAGGAAAAGAAATTACCACTTAATTTTCATGGAGAAAACAGAATTTCTAAAGTTACAAAACAAAATAATCAAACTACTTACGTGATGGATTTAAGGTAACCATTATGACAATTTAATTATATTCATGGATCTCTATACAAATTTGGAGATGAAAAAACAGCTTTCAAATGTTGTATTGCTTTTTGTGCACCAATTCTTATTAAATACATTGTTTCAAAGCTCTGTTTATAGATGCACAGATGTAAAGGTCAAATGGCCCTCTTGTTAGATTTATAGAGAGGGATGTGTAGTAATTATATAATTTGTGTTTGGTAGCATATATGTACACTGAACAGTTCAAGAAGCTGAGGAAGAATCTTATTTTTCAATGTTTAAAATAAAATATCCAACTAAATCTTTTGATAACCTACTTCATATATTTGGGAACTATTAGTACTCTATTAATTTCTAAGACTCTCCACTGTTTGATCCTTAATGAAGTTTTAAACTACCCTTTAACTTGATCCATCTATTATGAAATAGAAAAATTATTGAGCATAATTAAAAGTAAAGTAGAAATTATTATTAAAATAAGAAGAAATACTTATTTATCAAGACTTTCAGATATATTAAACTTATCAGATAAAGTGAAGTTCTATACAGGGTCAAAATAATGTGTCAAATAAAATTATTTATGCTAAAATGGAGCCTGGATTTGAAGAAACATGGTAGAAATTCATGACTTTGCTAATCTATACATGTGTGATCACAGAAAATTACCAAATACCTCAAATTCACTTCCTATAGAAAGCTACAGTAAATAATATCTAGCAAATTGTGCATCAAGGAGATTACAACATAAATATCAGTGTCTTCCACAAGAAAAAAGGAATAGTTTTTGGAACAAAGAAATAGAAATTTTTATTCTTTTCTTGTACTTCTTATCAATTTCTTGCCATAGGTGACAGGGGAGCAGACAACCACTCAGATGTAATTGACTTCATTCACAAAGAGTACTGAAAGACACACTAGAAAGAAACAGAGATAACTACAATCCCAAGAACAACAGTAGAAGTAAACCACTAATCATGGCAGACAATTAAATAGAAAAAGTAGAAAAACAACAACAGAAAGATAGCATGTAACAGTATATACCAGTTATATTCACCAATGTAAATGGTCTCAATTCACCAATAAAAGGAAACTGACAAAGTGGATTAAGAAACAAAATCCAACAATATGCTGTTTACAACAAACTCATTTATCTCAAAAAGAAATTCATAGACTGAGAATCAAATGCGGAAGACAATCATCCATGAAACAGGAACCCAGAGAAAAACAGGGATATCTATTCTGTTTGCAAGCAATGTGAATTTCAAACCAAGAATGATCAAAAGAGATAAAGAAGGTCACTATACACTCATTAGGGGAAAACTTGAAGAGAAAGAAGTTACAATCATAAATATATTTGTGCCAAATATGGGACAAGGCAACTGTGTAAGATAAATCTTAATAAACATGAAAAATCCAATAAGTAATGACACAGTCATAATGGGGGTCCTTAACATCCCATTGTCACAAAGAGACAGATAAAACAAAAAATCATCAAATAAATAACAGAACTCAACCAAACTTCTGAACAAATGGACCTAGTAGATGTGTACCAATTGTTTAATCTAACAAAATCAGAATACACATTCTTCTCAGCTACACATGGTTCATTCTCTAAAATGGATCATATAATAGCCCACAGAGCAAGCTTAAGCAAATGCAAAGGAACTGAAATAATTCTATCCATATTATTTGACCATAGCACAGTAAAATTGGAAATTGATGGCAAAAAGCCCAATAAGAACCCCATAAACATATGAAAATTAAATAGCTCTTTCCTAAACAAACAGTGGACCACAGAATGAATTAAAGAAATTAAATAACATCTACAATCAAATGAAAATACAAGTACAACTTACTGGAACCTGTGGGAAACAAGAAAGCATCATCAGAGGGAAATTTATAGAACTAAACTCCCACATCAGGAAATTGGAAAGAACACATAAAAAAATTAATGATGCACCTCAAACTTCTAGAACACAAAGATCAAGTGTAGCCCAAAGTCCAAAGAAGGCAGGAAATTATAAAGATCAGAGCAGAAATCAATGCAATTGAAACTAAGAAAAAATACCAATAATTAATGGATCAAAGTGTTGGTAAATAAAATTGATAAACCCTTAGCCAACCTTATCAAAGAGGAAAGAAAAAATTCAAATCCATGCAATAAGAAATGAAAAGGGTGAAATCACTACAAAACCTGTGGAAATACAGATCATCACTACTCACTTTGAAAAAACTTTACTCTCATAAGTTCAATAATGAAGAAGAAATGGACAGATTACTACAAACATATGAATTACTAATGCTGGATTAAGAAGATGCAAAACTGCTGAGTAACTCAATTTCAGCTAATAAAACTGAAAACATAATCAGAACCCTACCAACACAGAAAACCCAGGTTCTGAAGGATTCACTGCCAAATTCTACAAGAAATTTAGGGAAGACTCTTCAAACTCTTCAGTGAAATTAACACACCCAGGAAGCAGATATTAGCCTAATACCAAGCCCAGATAATGATCCAACCAAAAAAGAGAATCACAGGCCAGTCTCACTAATGAACATAGATGCAAAAATTTTCAATAAAATATTGGCAAATAGAATGCAAGAAATCATCAAAAAGATTATACCCCATGATCAAGTGGGATTTATCCCAGGAATACAGGGGTGTTTCAACATAGCAAATAAATAAACATAATACATCATATCAACAGAGCCTAGGACAAGAATAACATGATCATCTCAATAGATTCAGAATATACTTTCAACAAAATCCAACACTCATTCATGATAAAAAAATCTATGGAAAATCAGAATAGTTGGTCTTTATCTTAATCTAGTGAAAGCCATGTTTGGTAAACCAACAGACAACATCTTACTAAATGAACAAAAACTGAAAACTTTCAACCTAAAATCAGGAACAAGACAAGGATGTCCATTATCACCACTCCTTTTCAATACAGTTCTGGAAACATTATCCAGAGAAATTACACAAGAGAAAGAAAGAAAATAGTAATGATAGGAAAGGGAGAAGTTAAATTATCATTATTTGCAGATGATGTGCAAATACATAGAATATCCCAAAACTCCATTGAAATACTTCTAGATGTAATAACCAAATTCAGTAATGTAACTGGATATAAAATCAGCACTGAAAAACCAATAGCATTCCTCTATGCAAACAACTCACTGAGAGAGAAATAAGGGAAACCATACACTTCAAGATAGCATCCAAAAGAAAGAATTACTTAAAAATCAATCTAAAAAAGGAAGTAAAATATGTATCAATTGAAAAATATATTACACTAAAAAAGAAAATTGAAGAGGGTTTCAGAAAAATGCATAACCATTGCATGTTCATGGATACAGAGCACAAACTTTGTGAAAATGGCCATTGTCCCAAAATTGCTATACAGAATTAATGCTATTCTAACCAAAATATCATTTGCGTATCTCACAGATCTAGAGAAATCCTCCCTAAAATTCATCCAGATTCAAAAAAGACCTAGAATAGCCACAACTATAAACACACTCAGCCACCTCATCTTTGACAAAGGGACCAAACACATTCACTGGAAGAAAGATAGCCTTTTAATAGGTCATACTGAAAAAATAGCTTTCTACATGCCAAAAACTAAAATTATACTCATGCCTATCACCATGCACTAAACTAATAAAGTCAAAATGAATTAAAGACCTAAATATTAAAACATAAACACTAAAATCTGCTGGAAGACAAAGTAGGTAGAAATCTTAACATAAGGTAGACAGAGAGTTCATGAACAAAGTCAAGCTGCACAGGAAATTCTTCCCAGAATCAATAACTGGGATCTTGTCTAATAAAAAGTTTTTGTATGTCAAAGGAAATCTCCAACTGAGTGGAAATAAAATGCATGAATTGTTAAAATATCTTAGTCATCTGTCTCTCAGAAAAGGACTTATATCTAGAACATATAAAGAATTAAAAAATATCAGGCCCCCAAAAGTCCCAATCCAAAAATGGGCATCTTAGATGAATAACACTTGTCAGATGAAGATATACAGATGGCAAATAAATATATGAAAAAATGTTCAGCACCATTGGTCATTCAAGCAATGCAAACTAACAACAAACTGAGACTCTATCTCACTCCAGAAAGAATGGCCAAGATCAAGAAATCAACCAATAACAAATGATGGAGTGGCTTTGGGGAAAAGGAAATTCTTCTCCCTTTTTGGTGGGAATGTAGACTGGTACAACTACTGAGGAAATCAGTGTGGAGGTTACTCAAAAAGCTAGGATTATAGGTTACTTTTGACCCAGCTATTCTGATTCTGGGCATTTTCCCAAAAAACTGAAGACATTTTACCACAGTGATATATGTGTACCCACATTTATAGCAGCATAATTTGTAATAGCCAAATCTTGGAAGCAACCCAAATGCCCATTAGGATTTCTTGGAGGTATGTGATACTTAAAGGAGGCTTAGACCATACTCATAAGTGAAATAAATCAAACTCACATGTGTAAATACCATATTGTCTCCTTAGTGTAAGAAACTGAAAGTGCAACTATGATGCAAAATCTAAAATGAATGTTGTGTAAGGGTTAGAAACTTCTCAAATAGAAAAAGTAGGTGGGATATGGGAAATGAGCAAAAAAAGAATGAATGGGAAATGGAAAAAGACACACACATATGTATGTATATATATATATATATATATATATATATATATATATATATGATAAGATGATTGTCCTGTTAATTGTACTAGTTCTTGGAAAAGAAGTTAATATTCATATGATTAGATCAATTTTATATATCTATATCTGGTAATCTAAGCAATCCTTTACCTTTCTTTTTTATGTACCAGAGATCAAACTCAAAACCTTACACTTGCCAGACAGGCACTTAAGCTGCTGAGCTAAATCCCTGGCCCTAAGCAACACTTTTGAAGGTAAAAATATGCAATATTACAACCATTGTTAAATTCTTATCATCCTGTTTTTAAAAATTTACTGTTATTGTTTTCAGCCTGTTGCTGTCTTGTTTGTTTGTCTCTTTTGCTTCTTGTTTTTCTTTCCTGTCTTTTCTCTAAAATAAATTTTTAAAAAAGAAAGCAGAAACCTATCAACTTTCTCTTGCCAATCCTCACTCCCCTCTCTCCATGACAGCTGGCCCAGTTCTTTTCTTTTAATGTCCACATGTCCAAATTCTTCTCATTCAGCTGTTTGCTGGTTCCTATTTCTGTGCCTGGATCAATTCCCAGGGCACAATTCTGTGTCCTTATGTGCCACCTGAGTCATCTATCATTTCTCCTGTGATTTTATCAAATTGGGCCAATCTTTTCAAATCTTTGTCAATAGGGTGGTAGGTCTGATTTTGGGTATCTTCATTATTTTTCCAACAACCATTGCTGTTGTGGTATCTTATAAATGTATATTGTGCCCACAGTGTTAAAAATCCCCTGAATGAAAGAAGGATCAAATGCTGTTTCCATTTGCAAAGGGTTTGTAAGTTTGTTTTATGGCATTGTTTCCTTTAAGTATCACATACCTCCAAGAAATCCTAAAGTTTGTAAGGTGGTATCAGTATTTTACACACTGTCACAACTATTTTAATCCCTTTGATTTCCTATTTTTATCATCAGTATATGCTTTTGATAATAATACTTAACATTCATCTTAAATTGATATGCATGCATATCATATCTTGATCATTATCCTATTTCCCTCTTATGCCTTCATCTCTCTCTCTTTCATTACATCTCTCTCTCCTCTTTAAAGTCAAACTCTTTCTTTGCTATTATTTCTCTTTTATTTTCCTCTTTATTTGTATTCTGGGTTTCTTGTATAAGAGAAAATATGCAATATTTAACCCCTGTGTCTGGTTTACTTAGCGTAATGGTAGCAAGATACATCCATTTTCCTACAAATAACACACATTTATCCTTTTTATTGCTAATTTTTTATATCTATATCACATTTTCTTTAGCCATTCATCTGTTGAAAGGCACATAAGCATTTACATAATTTAGCTATTGTAGATTGTGCTGCTATAAACATGAGTATCCATGTGTCACTAATGTGATAGCTTTAACCCTTTCAGGAAGATAATTAGAAATAAAATAGCTAGTTTGAATGGAATTTCTAGTTTCAGTTTTTTGAGGAATCTTTATAGTGATTTTCATAGTTATTTATAACTATATATTCCTATGAAAAATGTAGAAGGGTTGCTTTTTCCCCACAAACATGCCAGTACTTGTGGGCTTTTGAGTCCTTGATGATAACTATTCTGACTGGAGTAAGATGGAATCTCAATGTTGTTTTGACTTGCATATCTCTAATGGCAAACAGGGCTGAACATTTTTTCATGTATTTATTAAAGATATATATTTTTTCTTCTGAGAAGGGTCTATACATTTCAATTTCCCATTTTTTGATTGAGTCTTTTATTTTGAAAAATCTAATTTTTTTGAGTTCTTTATATATTCAGGATAATAATCCTTTGACAAATCACTAGAAATTTTTCACATTCTCTAGGTTTTCTCTTCATTCTGTGGGTTGTTTACTTTGTTATGCAGAAGATTTTTAATTTGATATAATCCCATCTGTTCATTATTGATGTTACATCTTGTGCAATTGTGGTTCTGTTTAGGAAGTTCTCATGTATGCCTGTATCTTCAAAAGTTTCATCTATTTTATATTTCAGCAATTTTATTGTCTATTTTTATATCTAGAACTTTAATTAATGCATTTTGATTTTAGTACAAGATGAGAACATAAGTTAAGATTTATTCTTTTGCACACCAATAACCAGTTTTTCAGCATCATTATTAAAGAGGTTATCTTTTGTTTCAGCATAGGTTTTTGGCACATTTGTCAAATTTAAGATGGTCAAAGATGCATTGAGTCAATTCTACATCATCAACTCTATTGTGTTGGTCTACACATTTATTTTTTGTCAGTATTATGCTGTTTTTTAATAAATACTATTAGTATAGCTTTGTAGTACAACTTGAAAATGGGGATTATAAATTATCCTGCTTTGTTCTTTTAGCTCATGATATCTTTGACAATCCTGAGTCTCTTATGGTTTCATATAAATTTTAAGATTATTTTTCTAGTTCTCTAAAGAAGGCTGCAATGTTGATTGTAGTTCATTATATCTATGGTTTTTTTTTCACCATGGAAATTTTGAGAATATTTCTTATGCCTATTCAGGAATAAAGAAGGTCTTCTCATTTTCTAAAGTCCAGTTAAATCTCTTTTTTCACTGTATATATTTTAATTTCCTTTATTTGGTTTGGTTAATTCCCAAATACTTAACATGTTTGAACCTACCATACTTGGGATTGTTTTCTGAATTTCTTCCTCAGTGAGCTCATTGTTGGATAGGTATGCAATTGATTTTTTTGTTTTTATTTGTATCCTATTTCTTAGCTGAATTTATTACTTCTAAGTGTCTTCTGGTGGAGGGTGGAGTTTTCTGGATTTTCTGTGTGCAGGAATATGTCATCTGCAAATAAAGAAAGTTTAATTTTTCCCATTCCTAATCCAACCCGTTTATATCTTTCTCTTGTCTACCTGCTCTGGCTAAATTTCAAGTACTGTATTGTACAGGAGTGGTAGGAATAGACACGCTTTCCTTTTTTCCAGATTTTATAGGGAATACGTTTTTATTTTTCTCCATTTAATGTGGTTTTGGCACTGTTTGTCATGAACAGTTTTTATCAGATTGAGATATAATTCTTCTATACTTATTTTTATCATGAATAGATGTTCAGTTTCATCAAAAACTTTTTTCTAATCTACTGAGAGGACCAAGTGATTTTTATCCTGATTTGTATGTAAGCAATGTATTACATTTAATGGATTTTGAATCATCCTTGCATCCCTGGGATGAAGCCAACATGCTCATTGATGTATTTTTTTAATGAATTGTTACATTCTGCTTGCAAGTATCTTATTGATGATTTTTGTGTGTATATTCATTAAGAAAATTTTCCAGTAGTTTTCTTTTTTGTAGAGTACAGGTCTGGTTTTGGTATTGCTGTTGTGCTAGTTTGAAGAAATGAGTTTGACAGTGTTAGTCCTTTCAAATTCATGGAATATTTTTAGGGAGTACTGGCATCAAGTGTTTCCTGAAGTTCTGGTAAAATTTAGTGGTAAATTCATCAGGTCTTGGCTTTTCTTAGTTTATAGGGTTTCTATTACTGCCTCAATTCCATTACTTGTTATTAATGTAGCCAGATTTTTATGCCTTCCTGGTTCAAATATTTTGTCACATTGGCCTAGAAATTTATTCATTTAATCTAGATTATCTGAATTATGGGATATGAGTTTGAAAAATAGTTTCTTATAAGGAGAGAACAACTACTGGTTGTATCAGCATTTCCAGACACTACTATATATAAATCATATAACTTACAACTTGTACTAACAATTTTACACTTTTTACAACAACCCAAGAAGACAATGAAATCATACTGGTAACAAAATCACCTAGGATGTAGAGAATGAGGGAAGAAGAAAGGAAGAAAAAAATAAAGAAAATGATTGAGAAGAAAGCAAAGAAGTATAAAGAGAAAATGGAAAATAAAAGAGATAGGATTTTAGTTTTATTTATATTTGAAATGTATAAAGGGGAAGGAGAGACCTTAGAGGTTACGTCAAGGGGAGGGAAAAAGGAACATGAAGGAAGTAAGTACCTTTGGACATTGAAGGAAGTTAGAAGAAGGTCAGAACAAATAATACACTGATAAAAAAGCTTATAATTTAATTTTCCATATATAATTTTTTGGTGAGGATTAATCTTACTTGACCATGAAATATGTGATATAAACTGAATCAATACTGTAATTAATTCTTATTCTGCATTCATATATACAAACACCTCTCATATCCATACCAGATGAAAGGAGAAAAAATACACATACATACAAAAACAAAAAAATAAAGAGTCCTGTTTATCCTACTTACATTACAGTCAAAATTTCACCAGTATGATCTTACTACTTTCCTCAAAAAAGGAGAAATCTTCTCCTGTAGTACTTGCAGTGTGCTGAGCTCCAGTCTTCTGCTGTGGCAATCAGTGTTGGAACTGGCTTTGAACTGGCCAATGAATTAAAGGAAGAGAGGGTGAAAATGTCATTTTGTAACTAATCATATTCTCTGCAGTCACAGCTCTGTTTCAAGTGCTTTCTTATAAGCAAGACTAGGTGGAGATCTTTGCCTCAATCCGACCTTTTATTTTTATTAAAACTGTTTGCAGTATATGATGATTATAGTCTTGTACAGAAATTTGTATGTGGACACACTACATTTCAGTTATTTTCCCTCTTCCCTTCTGCACCCTTCTTTTATTGTTTTAATGTTCTGTCAGCATCAGATACATTTATTTATTTTACAAATCATTATCAAATTAATTGTCATAAAATCAGAGTAACAGCCAGAATAACCAGCCAAAATATAAAATACATAAGATAATTATACTAAATCAAGGTATAATTTCAGATACATGATCCTTGCTAAATAATTTTTGTCCCCAATGCTATTGTCTGCTTATATTCTGTACTTTAGTTACATACTGAGTTTCTCACATAAGAGAAACCATGCAACATTTAAACTTTTATCTCTGATTTACTTCTCAAAGTGCACCCACTTTCCTACAATGACTCAGTATTACCCTTCTTTATGGCAGAGTATTATTCCATTGGTTATTGATACCATATTTCCATTATCCATTCATCTGTTGATGGACACAAAAGCTGCCTCCAAGGTTAAGCACTATGAATTGTGCTGCTATAAAAATGAGTATACATACATCCCTGTGATATGATGTCTTTAACTTTAAGGAAGATACGTAAAAGAAGAATAGCTGGTCCAAATAGAATTTGTAATTCTAGGTTTTTGAGGATTTAAATAGTGCTTGTATCAGTTTATACTTCCATAAACAATGAAGTATTTATTTTTTTCTAAAACATCTCCAGCACTTCTTATTAGCTGACTTCTTGGTGATAGCCATTCTTTCTGGAGTGAAATGAAATATCAGTGTTAATTTGAATTTATTAAGTGAGGAGAGATGTTAAATTTTTTTTGCCTGTTAGTAATTCTTGAATTTAAAAGTATCTATTTATTTCACATGCTCATTTATTGACTGAGTCCTTAAATTTGGGATGTCTAAATTTTTAAACTTTATATACATTCTAGATATTATTCCTTATTCTGAGGAATAGCTGACATTTTTTCCCATTCTGTAGGCCATTTCTTCACTCTGTTGGTTACTTCTTTTGCTGTGCACAAGATTTATAATTTGATGAGATCATATTTGTTGACTTTTTGTGTAATTTCTTGTGAATTCAGGGTTCAGAAAGTCTTTGCCTAAGCCTAGGTCTTCAGGAGTTTCACTTCTATTCCAGCAGGTTTTTTCTTTTAATATGATTTTAGATCTTTGATCTGTTTTTGTTTTAGTTCAGGTTATGATAGGAGATATGGCTCTAGGGTCAATTTTCAGCTTGTGGATAGCCAGATTTCCGAGAACCATTTATTAAAGAGGCTCTCTTTCCACCTGCAAAAGTATTTGGCCCCATAGGCAAAGACAAGGTTGCTGAGGGTGCCTGGATTTGTTTCTGTATCTTTTATGCACTTTCATTGATCCATAAGTCTTTTCTTTTCTGCCACTGCTATGATGTTTTTCATGCTGTGGCTTTGCATTACAACTTGAATGCTGGAATTCTGTTACCTCTTTCCTTGCCTTTGTTTCCAGGAATTGTTTTTACTATTCCAGGCATATTCTAGTTTCATGGGAATTTTAAGATTGCTTTCTCTAGTTATATGAAGAATTCTATTGGTACTTTAATTGGGATTGCAGTACATCTGTATAACAATTTTATAAGTATGACCATTTCCACTGTATTGGTTTTGTCCATGTAGAAATAGGAGATATCTTTTCATTTTCTGGGTATTTTCTTTAATAACATTTTTAAGAATATTGTAGGGTTTATTTTAGAGGTCTTTCACTTACTTGGTTAGGATAATTTCTAAGTGTTTTATTTTTCATGATATTGTTGTGAAATTGTTTCTCAGATTTCTCCCTCAGTGGGTTTATTATTGACCTACAGGAATGCTATTGATTTTAAAGTATTGATTTGTATCCTATTATGCTACTAAATTTGGTTATTGAATCATGCTACTTATTTGAGAATGCTCTGTTTTTATGGTGTGAAAATTCGCCATATAAACTTTCTCTTATGACTGTTTTTATTGTGTCCCATATGTTAAGTACTGAAATATTGTAATGACATTATTTTTCAGATGTAGGGATTGTCTACTTTCTTCTTTAATTTCATCTATGACCTGATGATTACTCAACAATGTATTGTTTAATTTCCATGTATTTACATCATTTCTATGGCTTATTTTACCATCATTTCTACTTTCATTGCATTGTGATCTGATAATATGAATAGGATAATTTTGACTCTTGCATTTACTTAAGCCTTTTTATGGTTTGGTATGTGGCCTATTTTGGAGAAAGCCCCATTTGCTGCTAAGAAGAATGTGTATTCTGCTGCTGGATGGAACACTCTGTAGATATCTATTGTTTCTTTGTTTGAATGTTTGGTTCAACTCTGATATTTCTTTGTGGACCATTTCAATTAGTTGGTCTGTCTAGTTGTGACAGTGGGTTATTGCGCTTCTCACATTAAAATTGCATTAGTGTGTGTCTGCTTTTTATGTCCATTAGTATTTGTTTTAAGAAATCGTATGTGCAGATATTTGGTGCATGTATATTTGTTATCATTACTTCTTGAATTGCTCCCTTAACCACTCTGTTATGATATTTTTTATCAGTTATTATCAATGTTGGCTGAAAATCCAATTTGTCTAAAATTAGGTTATCTAGTCCTGCTATTGCAAGGAATATTTTCCATCTTTCATTTTTGATCTGTGAGTTTATTTTTAAAATATATATGATTCTTTTATGCTGTATATCTTTGGGGGTTTTTTAATCCAATTTGTCTATTTGTATCTTTTGTTTGAGGAATTGAGAACATTCACATTAATAGTTATTGATTTATTCCTATCATTCCTTTTTTTCCTTTTGCTGATCTTCCTTTCTTTCTTTCTTTCTTTCTTTCTTTCTTTCTTTCTTTCTTTCTTTCTTTCTCTCTTTCTTTCTTTCTTCTTTCTTCCTTTTGGTTAGCTGCTTATCCCACCAGATGTATTCCTTCTTTTTGAATTATCGGCATTGTCAGTTTTATTGTCTTTTTCAACAATATACTCTAGAATGTTTTGTAATGCTGATTTGTGGTCATGAATTTCTTGAGGTGCTCTTTGTTAAGTAAATACATTATTTTTCCACCAATTTTTAAGGAAAAGTTTACAGTATATATAATTTGTGCTTGGAAGTTGTTATCTTTAAGATCTGAAACAAACACCTCATTAGAAGACCTCCTGGCCTTTAAGATTTTTATGGAAAAGTCTATTTTAACTTAAATAGAGCTACCTTTATGTGTGATTGTTACGGATTAAAGACTGATGGTCAACTTAACACCAGCTGAATTAAATCTGCATGATGCTGAACATAGATATTCCACTTGAGGAAAGTTTCCAGGATAAATACAAATGTGGAGAAGGAGAAGCTAACCATTGTGTGTTCTCTTATGCGTTGCTATTCAAGTCATTGTTTCTCCTGGAGGAGCTCATCATGACTAGCTTTCCCAGTGTAAATTTGACCATTGTCATCAGAGGAGCTTTGGACCTTGTTGTGGACAATGGCTGTGTTTCATTTTGGGGGAGCTCTGGCCCTTGCATTGAGTATCACTTACCTGCTCCAGAGGGGAAGATGTGTGCCACTTAATCAACAGGACAAACTCATCATACTGGCTTTCTGACATGTACTCAACTGTTCTTATCATCAG
Organism: Hydrochoerus hydrochaeris; assembly: GCA_004027455.1. Taxonomy (NCBI): domain Eukaryota; kingdom Metazoa; phylum Chordata; class Mammalia; order Rodentia; family Hydrochaeridae; genus Hydrochoerus; species Hydrochoerus hydrochaeris. The sequence continues at coordinate 24,089 of PVLA01013245.1, forward strand.
AGGATCTCGGAAACCCCGTGTTGCTAAGGATGGGTGAGATAGTTTTCAGGACAGCCTGGTCTTTATTATGAGCATGACTTCTTGGCTCCAGTGTAAAACCTTCAATGTACAAGGACAGCTCCTGTACTCTGCTGGCATAGACTTTCTAGCTTCCACCTTTGGGCCTTCCCAGCACAGATCTTTAAAAGAGACTGGCATTGGTCCTTCTTGTGGGCTCTAGACCTACAGTTGGACTTGTGGGAGGCATTGTTATGAGCTCTGGTTCTTCATCTGGACTCATGCAGGACATTGCTGTGGGATTCAGCCCCTTAGCTGAATATTCTATGTCTTTAGCGTTATGGATAGATTTCCTGCTCTTTCTTGTGTTAACTTTGGGTGACCATCATAAAATAATATTATAAATTCTGTGTCCTGATTCTAATAGTTCCTCACAACCCCTGACTACAACAGTGATTTTGTTCCCTTTCATAAACAGCATTTTAAGATTTTGTCCCTGTGATTGACTTCTTGTACTTTGAGTGTATTATGGTACAGAGACTTTCTCTTTCATTCATAGCTATTTGGAGTTGTATATGTATCACTTATTGGTATATTTCTTTCTTTCTATGTATTTGAGAAGCTTTCTTATATTATTTCTGAATAGATTTTTATAACATTTATTTTTTTCTTCTGATTTTTTACTTATTCCAATTACTCTTAGGTTAATCTATTTTGTGTCATCTAGAAGTTTTTGGATCCATTTTTCCTGTTCTCTTTTTACTTTTAAGGTATTTTTGAGTAGTTGATCTTTGGAAGCATCCCTATCTTCTTGTTCTGAAATTCTTTCCTCACACCAGTCACTTCTAATGCTCATACTTTCAATACAATTTATAGTTCTCTAGATTTCTGATTCAAACCTTTTCATAGACTCTAATTATTTATTATACAGATTGTTCATATTTTGCACATTTTGTTTATCTCATCTAGCTTTCTACTGGTTTCTTCTGAAAGCTCTTGGATCATTTTGTTTATGATTTCCATTATTGTTTTAACTATATCTCCTGTGATTCTGGTGAGTACCATTTTGATCAGTTTTCTAACCTCCTCTGCTATCCTTTTGAGTAATTCAGATGTGCAGCTTCAAAGCAGTTTCCAGTTTAGGGAGACTTATTTTGCCTTTTCTTCTTATGTTCCTATTGTTTTGGTTTTTTTCTTTGTTTTGTTTTGTGCTGAGATTTTTGGACCTTTATAGTGTAAAAACTTTGAAACTAGTATATTTTAGCTGTTTTTCAATGATGTACTTAGGATATAGCTAACTATAATAATTTGGCTTAGCCCCAAGATCTCATTACCTTGGTTAACTTGATAGGAGAGTTTCCAGTACAATTAACAACTAAGTGCTCTGGGAATTTACTCCACTACTGTTAATATCACAAAATAATCTGAGTGTTGCCTTCCACAGAAATAGTGACAATTATGTAACCTTGGTAATATCATGCAAATCAGCTACTATAGTTACATCCAAGAAATATTAGCTATTAGCATACCATAGGGAAAAATTTTTTACCACACTTAACTTTAGAGAAGAAATACACAATTCTAGGATAAACATTAAGATAACCCAGGTATTGACTTTTAGATAATATGTACTAAACATGACAACTGTATCTCTTATAATGATAGAAAAGAATAAATACTTAAATTAGAGAGTTAACTATCAATTGATAAACAGAGCTTTAAGGTTATACTATTAATGATATAGGACCGGGAAACAGAAGAATTCAAGAGGAAAAATTTAAAATCTTAAACTATACAATATAAAAAAGAAGGAAGATAAGTGGCACAAAATATCTTATTTGGGAATAAAAAGATGTTTATGGAATTAGGTAAAATTAAGAGAAAAATAAGGAAAAATAGAAAAGAAAAAGAAGGTGTCTTACTTTTCTCTCATTTCTGATACAAAATACCCAACACCCAAAGTTAAATGAAGAAATATCTGTTTGACTAACTCTTTGTCAAAGTTTGAGTCCATAATTGGCTGGATCCAGTGCAATGTACCTTGACAGAGAGCCATAGCCATTGCATCCAGAAGGTAACAAAAGTAACAAAGGCAGGAGGAATAAACTTTTTTCTGTCTCTTGTACACAGGCTTCCTAACCTAGGGCAGATATAACACTCACATAATTCTAGCCAGAATTATGACAAACCAATCAGTGGACTGATTTACTAATCACACATCCTTGATCCCAGCACCAAACACTTTAGATACAGTCACCTCTAAAAAGCCCACTCCCCATGAATGCATAATGCTTTGAGGTGACACTCATACACAAACTATAATAAAGGAAGAAAACAAAAGAAATTATACATAAAGGAAAAATAAGAGTGAACATATTTAAGTAAAAAAAAAACAAAGTGAGATGCTGAAAGAATAAAAAATAAAAATGTATTTTAAAAAAGAGACAAGAAAAATTTTATGAATTTCCCAATTCCCAATAAACTACTGAAGAACAAACGAGGGAGGGAAAAAGAATAAGGACAAAAACAAAACAAAGAGATAAAAACAACATACATACTTGTGAAAAACATTTTAAGAAGTGAAATTTCTTTGTGATGTTGAATGTGGAGTTTTCTTCCAGTTTGACAATTTTGGAACAGTGTCAAAGTCAAAATTTGTCCTTGCTCATATGGGTAGATAAAGACGGCAGTCAGATCTCAGATCTTTGCAGAATATAAGCACCAGAAGTCAGTAGGATTAGGAAGAGGGTGCCAGTGCTGAGACTCAAATCCAGAGTAAATCAGGCTGAGTCTAGCTTCTGGCCATAAGGGCACTGCCTGTGTCCTTTAGCTTAAAACTCTCAGGGAATCACCTTCCACTCTGATTACAGCTCCTTGATTTCAGCTTTCTATGTTATCTGTCTGTCATCCAGTCACTATGGAAACATAACACTCACAGACCTGCATTAGATTCACCATCAGCTGATCTCAGTCCTGAGCTCAAATATTCAAGTTTTTTCCTAAATGGGCTTTGACTAAACACTTTATCCAGGGTTTGGACTGGAGTTACTCACAAATTGTTGCTTGAATAGTGACTTACATTTGAGCAGAATCCCACACTCTCCCTGTAGCTCATAATGCCTAGTGGTCCTTTCCACCACAAAGTTTCTTCTGAAGTCTTTTGGAATGCCCAGCTTTCAGTTTGTCTCGGTAGACTCAGAGTCCTTTTTCTGCAAGCCAGAAGCCAGGAGCTGGGGAGAAAGTGCAGATTGCTCTTTCCTTTATCTGAGTTTTTTTTTTCTTCAATTTCTCTGTAGGTTTTAACTTTCCTGTCATAACTTTCCTGGCTCCTGGTTCCTGGGGATGTCCTTCTCTTTTTTTCTACCCAAGTTGCTATTTTCTAGTGTCTGGAGTTCTAGTCTTGGAGAGGCTTAGTTGTTGTGCCTTACCCTTCCACCATTTTCTGGATTCCTTCTGCCTCTGTCTTTTGCTGGGACACTTTCAATTGTATGGAGGTTGGAGAACAGTGAAATTGATCAAGTGCTCATTCTTCCACTGATCTTTAGATGGCTTTTCTCAACATCTCTGTCCCTTTCTGTTTTAGTTATTTTCTAGTCACTGAAACATAATATCAAACTACTATAACTTAAAAGGGGAAATATTTATCTTGACTCACAGTTTACAGAGATTTCAGCTGGCTCTAATACAGGGTAACAGACAGGAATCAGCAATGTCAGGGAAGAAAGAAGGATATATATCACTCCAGATCATGTCCTTAATGACACACCTCTTCCCACCAGGTTTCACTGTCCAACATCACACCCATAAAACTATCTGTGGACTAATCTAGTATCACACACCAATAATCCATTATCACATGAGTATAATCTAGCCTATTAACACATGAGGATTTAAGGGGACATCTACATATAAGTCATAACATCTTTCTCCCATGACAATCCATGTAGTTTCTTTTGTGTGATTCCATGCCTCTCCAGGTGAGCAAATCATGCAACAACATTTGATAATGGTGCTCCTCTCCAACATTCTTCCTACCAAACTCTTTGTCTCCAACATTCTACCTACACCAAACTCTTTGTCTATACCTCACAACGGTTCCTATATACCGTTAAGGATTAGTGTAGGAGGTTTTTTCTTTTATAATTTAACAGCACTTAGTGGACAGCGGGTAGGAGTTCACATATGTGCAATACTCAGCAACTTTTGATGTGTAGTGGGAGATCTTTGGAACTGATGCAAAGCACAGAAGCACAGAATCAGTAGGATTTAGGGATCCCCAATTTTGTCTCTGCTTCAGTTTTTTCTTCCCATAGTATACCACTGCAACTCACTAACTCATGGCTCCCTCAGTGATCCAACTAGGACCATGTCCTTGTTCTTTTCTAACCAGAGATTGACAGTCACATCTCATTCACTGCTTTTTGTGTGTTTCTGTTACTTATGCTTTCCTTTGTGCCCTGATCTTAGGAGAGCCTCTCTTGCAAATATGTTACTTATTGGGCTCCTTCAACCAATAAGTCAGGACAAATGGGCACTGGGCAGTGGCTGTTAGACTGAGAGCTATTTGCCACAAACTGGGATCCATTACTATACTTTTATTTCTTTTTAGGGTTAGATTCTCTCCCATGATTGTATGTTCATTGGTTCCTGCACTGAAAACATTTCTGAAACTGAGAGGCAGCTTGGTTTCTTTCTCTAAACATCTCTGATACTGAAATTCACCTAGTGGGCTTCTCTTTGAAATAGCCTTGCTTTCCATGCCTCTGGAGTCCAATTTACATATAAACAAGGATATGCATTCCTTTTGTAATAGAAGGTTCATACTTACTCAGGAAATTCTGTGATTGCATGTATCAGGTTCTGAGGGGGACTGATTATTAGAGAGATACAAATTGAAACAACTCTAAGATTCTGTGTCCAGAAAAAATATCTATTATCAAAAATGAACCAATAACAAATTCTGGCAGGGCTTTGAGGAAAAAGCAATTCTTCTCCATTGTTGGAAGGTGTGTAGATTGGTGCAACCACTGTAGAAATATCAGCGTGGAGATTCCTCAAAAAAAGTAGAGAGAAGAGAAGGTGACCAATCAGTGAGCAACAAAATACAAAGCCTCCTTGGAGAAACAACTCATAAGCCAGAATAAAACACCCAGGAGAGACCCAGACAGAGGGAGATGGATCCTCTTGACACAGGAAGAAATTAAAATGTAAAAAAGCTCATCAAATACTTTGGGACTACAACTGAAATAGCTAAAAATTATGGGACACAGCATTTTCATGGTGACTTGCCACATTTGTGCCAGCTTGAATCTGCACCAGCTGGCAGAGCCTCCCAAACTCTCTCTTGCACAACTCACAGGAAGCACAGCAGCACTGAAGTTGGAGGTTGGTGAGCCCAACGGAGAGCAGAGCCAGCGAAGGGACTTTCATTAATCCACAGTCAGTGCTGGGGATGAGACCTCTCCCACAGGAAGGCTGCGACCAAATGGGCCACATGTTGGAATCTGGCAGGAGGAGCCTGAACTGGGAGCAACAGTGACTTCAGTGGTTGCTCCGTCCCAGAGCAGATTTATGGGATTTGCTTGGACTGGGCCATGCCCCTGGCTGGAACCCAATGAGCCATCCCAAATTGATTCCCTGCACCTAGCAAGCACTAACTGGTGAAGGCCCCTGAAGTTTGATTGGCCCAATGGGGAGTGGCAGGCATAGGCAAACCCTGCTTACACCTCAGTGACAAGAGCAGACAGGAGAGGGTGGAGTTCCCTTGCCAGTGTCCTTCAGAGGAAACGTGGCCAACAGGGAAGGGGTCTGGGACATACAATGTAACCTATGTGGAGAAAGCCAGGGCCATGACAGGAGAGAGAGGCAGGAGGAAGCCCCAAGCCCAGAACCTTAAGAGCCCTGATCCAGAAGGAAAAACATGGGAGACTGAGCCTGCCTCAGTGGTAGGATGCCCAGAACATCCACTGTGGGCCTGCCTGCCACTGGAACACAGCACAAGCCCACCTCAGGGGAAGACTGCCCTGAACCACCACCGAGGGCCTGCCATGCGACTGGGAACTCAGCAGAAGCCCACCGCAGGGGTAGGCTGCCTGGAACCTCCCATGAGGGACTTCCCTGCCACTGGGAACATCAGAAGATCTCAATGGGCTCCAGTTAGTGTTAGAAAATTTGGAAATTTGTGCCCAGGTAGAGAACCTTGGAGTACAGCAGATTAACTGTATCAGTGTGGTGAGTATACCCCTAAAATAGAGGTGTACAGGGGATAAATAGGGCCAGTAGTAAAACCCCCTCCAACTAACTGCAAGACATTGGTGTGTCTGAAAAGAGTGTGTGTGATGCCTTCCTATGCATAGAAAACACCAGGCAGAGTGAAAATTAAAAAATGAAAAAAGCAAAATGCAGTCTCAAACATATAGTTCACCAGAAGCAAGTATAGGAGACATTGACGTAGAGGATGCCAAAAGTAACACACAGGGAAGCTCTGAAAAGATAGCCAGTGAAATAAAAAAAAAACAACTGCATCAGGCTATAGAGGAAATCAAATTAGAAGTAGTCTCCCATGTAAAGATAGAAATAACAATTTTAGTAAAGGAAATGTTGAATGCAGCTAAAGAAGAACTAAAGAAAAGAGTACATGAGCATGGGAAACTGATTGAAACTTTGAAAGAACAATAAACAAAACAAGCAGTATTCATGAAACAAACACAAAGAGACATACAAGAAACAAAAATTCTATTGAAAGAGTGCAAAACTGCCTAAAGGAAGCTGAGGATAGGATTTCAGACATTGAGGACAGGATCACAGTTAGTGATCAGGAAAGGATAGAACTTTGAAAAATAACAAAGCAGCATGAAATGACAATCCAGAAGCTTCATGATGATGCTAAGAGGAACAATATAAAAATAATGGGCATTAGCGAAGATACAGGAGTCCAGGCAAATGACATATGTAAAGTATTTACAGAAATAATAGCAGAAAACTTCCCAAACATGGGGAAAGTATCTGATATGCAGATAAATGAGGCATATAAAACACCAAACAGTCACAATCAACATAAATCCACACCCAGACACATAATAATTAAGATCTCAGACATACAGCATAAAAACAGAATATTAAAAGCTGTCAGAGAAAAGACACAACTCACCTATCAAGGAAAGCCCATTAAATTCATGGCAGACTATTCAGCACAAACCATCAAGTCAAGAACAGCTTGGAGTGAGTTATTTCAAGCCCTGAAAAAAAACAACCTTGAACCCAGACTGATGTACACAGCAAAACATTCATTCAAATTTAATGGAGAAACAAGATACTTCCATGACAAAGAATAACTGAAGAAATTCATGTCCACCAAAACAACCCTAGAAAGAGTACTGAAAGACATACTAGACAGAGATAAAAATGGCTACAATCCACAAAACAACAACAGAAAAAAAAACACCAGGTAGGATAAGAAATTGAATAAGAGGAAAATCAGAAAGAAACAACTGGAACATAACATGACAAAGTCGAGCCAGTAAATATCAGTGATATTGATAAATATAAATGGTCACAATTCACCTATAAAAAGAAATAGATTGACAGAATGGATCAAGAAACTAGACCACACAATATGCTATATACAAGAAACACATCTGACCCATAAAGAAACTCCTAGACTAAAAGTCAAAGGATGGAAAACAGTATTCCACGCAATAGGAACCCAGAAAAAGGCAGAAGTAGCAATTCTATTTGCAGACAATGCAAACTTCAAACCTAAAATGATTAACAGAGATAGAGAAGGTTGCTACATACCTGTTAGTGGAAAAATTGAAGAGGAAGAACTGACAGATATAGATATATATGCACCAAATACAGGATCACCCAACTATATATGACAGATACTAATGGACATAAAAAAAATCAAATACACAAGAACACAATTATAAGAGGAGATCTTAACAGCACATTGTCACAAAGAGATAGATCCACTAGACAAAAAGTCAGCAAAGAAATAACAGAACTGAATCATAACTGTGAGCAATTGGACTTAGTAGATGTTTACAGAGTGTTTCACCCAACCACATTAGAATACACATTCTTCTCAGCTGCACATGGGACATTCTCCAAAATAGACCATATATTACCCCATAAAACATTCTTAAGTAAATGCAAAGGTGTTGAAATCATACCATGCATAATATCCGACCATTGTGCACTGAAATTGGAAATTAATGGCAAAAGTAACTGTAAAACCTGCATAAATATATGGAAATTAAATAACAGCCTTTTGAACAACCAGTGGGCTACAAATGAAATTAAAGAAGAAATAAAGCATTCTTATAATTGAATGAAAATATAGAAACAACATACTGCAATCTGTGGGATGCAATGAAAGCAGTCTTAAGAGGCAAACATATAGCAATAAACTGCCACATCAAGAAAAGAGAATGAGCACAAATAAATAACCTAATGCTCCATCTCATGCATCTATAAAAAGAAAAGCAAGCTAAACCCAAAGCTCATAGAAGAGAGGAAATTGCAAATATTAAAGCAGAAATCAATGCAATTGAAACTGAAAAAAAATAGGAAGAATTAATGAATCAAAAAGCTGGTTTGTTTAGAGAATAAAAAAAAAATTGACAAACCAGGAGCTAACCTTATCAAAAGGAAGAAAGAAAATATCCAAATTCATGCAATAAGAACTGAAAATGGAGAAATTACTACAGATCCCATGGAAATTCAAAAGATCATGAATACATATTTTGAAAATCTCTACTCACTTAGAGTGGAAAACACAGAGAAAATGGACAGGTTTCTAGAAACATATGAACTACCAAAGCTCAACCAAGAAGATATAGCAATTTTGAACAACCCAATATCATCTATTGAAATTGAAAATGTAATTAAAAAGTTACCAACAAAAAAAGTCCAGGTCTTGATGGATTCACAGCTGAATTCTACAATAAATTTAGAGAAGATTTGATGCCACTACTTCTTAAAATCTTCAATGAAATTGAAAAAAAAGGAATCCTCCCTAAATCACTCCTGGAGGCAAGTATTATTCTGATACCAAAACCAGAGAAAGATCCAACCAGAAAAGAGAACTATAGGCCAATCTCACTAATGAACATTGATAAAAAGATTCTCAACAAAATACTGGGAAATAGAATGCAACAAATCATCAAGAAGATTATACATCATGACCAAATGGGCTTCATTCCAGGAATGCAGGGATGATTTAACATATGCAGATCAATAAATGGAATATGCCACATCAAACAAGCCAAGAACAAAAACCACATGGTCATCTCAATAGACGCAGAAAAAGCTTTTGACAAAGTCCAACACGTGTTCATGATAAAACCCCTTCAGAAACTCGGAATACACGGTGTCTACCTCCACCTTATAAAGGCCATCTATGATAAACCAACAGCCAAAATTATACCAAATGGACAAAAACTGAAAGGTTTCACTTTAAAATCAGGAACAAGACAAGGATGTCCACTATCACCACTCCTTTTCAATATAGTTCCAGAAACACTAGCCAGGGCAATCAGACAAGAAAGAGAAAAGAAAGGAGTAAAGATTGGAAAAGAAGAAGTTAAATTATAACTATTTGAAGATGACATAATACTCTATATAGAAGACCCAAAAAACTCCATTAAAAGTCTACTAGAGGTTATAAACAAGTTCATCAGTATAGCTGGATACAAAATCAATGCTCCAAAATTAATAGCATTCCTGTACACAAACAAAAACTCACTGAGAGAGAAAATATGGAAACATCGCCCTTTACAATAACATGTAAAATAATGAAATACTTATGAATCAACCTAACTAAAAATATAAAAGACCTATATGCTGAAAATTATTCTACACTGAAAAAGGAGATTGAAAAGGATATTAGAAAATGGAAGGACATTCCTTGCTCTTGGTTAGGAAGAACCAACATTGTGAAAATGGCTATACTCCCAAAACTGTTATACAGATTTAACACAATCCCAATCAAAATATCATTCACAAACCTCAGAGATCTAGAGAAAACACTTCTAAAATTCATTTGGAAACAGAAGATAACCTAGAATAGCAAAGGCAATTCTAGACAACAAAATAAGGCAGGAGGCATCTCAATTCTGGACTTGAAAGAGTACTGTAAAGCCACAGTGATAAAATCAGCTTGGTACTGGCAAAGAAATAGACCTGAGGATCAATGGAACAGATTAAAAGATGCTAGCACAACTACAAAGACACTCAGCCACCTGATATTTGACAAAGGGGCTAAATATGTCCACTGGAAGAAGGATAGTCTCTTTAATAAATGGTGTTGGAAAAATTGGCTCTCTGCATGCACAAAACTAAAGTCTAAATGGATCAAAGACTTCAATATTAAAACAGAAACACTAAATCTACTGGAAGACAAGGTAGATAGAAATCTTGGAGACATAGGGGTAGGCAGAGAAATCATGAAGAAAACACAAACTGCAAGGGAAACACTTCAAAGAATCAGCAAATGGGATCTCACATTATTGAAAAGTTTCTGCACTTCAAAGGAAATCACCAACAGAGTGAAAAGCAAACCAACAGAGTAGGAAAGAATTTTAACCAGCAGCCCCTCAGACAAAGGACTTGTGTCCAGAATATATAGAGAATTGAAAAACATCAAGCCCCTCAAATTCAAAGAGCCTCTCCAAAAATGGGTGTCTGAGAGGAACACACAGTTCTCAGAGAAATATATACAAATTGCAAATAAATACATGAAGAAATGTTCACCATAACCAGTCATTCGAGAAATGCAAATTAAAACAGCATTGAGATTCCACCTTACTCCAGAAAGAATAGCTGCTATCAAGAAATCAACTGATAACAAATGTTGGCGAGGCTGCAGGGAAAAAGTAGCACTGCTCCACTGCTGTTGGGAATGTAGACTGGTGCAACCATTATGGAAATCCATATAGAGAATTCTCAGAATACTAGGATTGGAAGCCCCATTCAATCCAGCTATCCCCCTCCTGGGTATTTTCCCCGAAGAACTGAAAATTTCATACCAGAGTGATTTATGTGCAGCCATGTTCATAGCCGCAAAATTTGTGATAACTACATCCTTGAAACAACCAAGATGCCTATCAACTGCAGAGGGGATGATAAAGATGTGGTATTTTTATACAATGGAATATTACTCAGCCATAGAAATGGATGGCCTTGAGTCATTCATAGGCAAATGGAGACAACTTGAGACTATCCTCATTAGTGAAATAAATAAGAATCATGTTTATAAATATCACATTGTGTCTCCAGTGTAAAAAATAAATGAGATCTACAAGAGTTATAAAACCAAAATGTAATTGCTATTGTAAAAAAGAGAGGAAAGAATGTGGTCTAAGGGATATAATTGCATGTATGTTTGAGTGTGTAAAATAGATGACCATATCGGTGAATCTTTGCTGGACCTTTGAGCAGAACTGTTTGTAGTCTGAGTGTTTGAATATTTACTATGTATCCTTTAACTTTGCAACTTGAACAACTACATCCAGGAAGACAGTTTGTAATTTATAAATTACTGATTTCTTAATGGGGCTTTTTCTCATTCTCCTTTGTCTTTCTTTCTTTTAGAATTCTGTATAGTTGCTACCTTTTCTTCTGTTTAAATAAAATTTTAAAAATGCATAATGCTATTGTAAAAAAAGAGGAAATAGGAAGTGGTATAAAAATATAACTGTATGTATGTTTAGATGTGTGGGATTGATGACCATATTTCTAGGTTCTTGTGCGATTGTTGAACAGATCTATTTGCACTCTCACTGCTTTAGTGTCCACTTTGTGTGCTTTAATCCTGCAACTTGCATAACTGTTTCTAAAAGAACAATATATAATGTATCAACTAGTGATTTGTTACTGTTTATCTTTTCTTGAAATTCTGTAATATTTCTATATTTTTCCTTTTTTCTCTTTTAATAAAAAAAGAAAAAAGTATAGAAATACACACAGAGATTCATGCATGCATAACTGTCTACACTCTCACTCTTTGACTATCTACTTTGTATGCTTTAATTTTGTAACTTGAGCAACTATTGCTAAGAGGACAATATGTAGTTTATTAACCAGTGATTTGTTATTGTTTATCATTTTGTTTGGAATTCTGTCTTACCCTTTACATGCTTTTATTTATCTTTAAATAAAATTTTAAAAATGAAAAAAAAACCAAAACTAGTACGAGAGGTTCCATTTGACCCAGCTATTGCTCTTCTTGATACCTTCTCAAACGAAAAGCATTGTACCAGAAATAAACATGCACACCTATGTTTATATCAGCAGAGTTTGTAATAACTCAACCTTGCAAACAAATTAAATGTCCAACAATTTAATGGATAAAAAAGATGTGATTGTTTTATATAATGCAATGCTGCACAGCCATAAAGAAGGATATGCTTGACACATTTATAACTAAATGGATAGACTTTGAAATGATATTCCTAGAAATATAATAGACTCATATGTGTAAATGTGTTCTCTCTCTGGTGTGAGAAACTGGAAGTATAAATAAGAACTGAAATGTATAGTAGATATTGTGAAATGGGAAGTAATAATTCAAAAGGAAGGTTGAACTGAAAGGGAGGGAAGGAAAGAAAAAAATGAGAAAGAATTATAAAATGGAAACAAAGCTTTGTAAATAGAGGAAGAGGGACTAAAGAGAACAGAGGGGAATAGGAAAAAAAGAGGAAACAAGACATCATGTACAGGTACAAATTCTCTAAGATGAATGTGTTCATCATGCATATATAAATTGTATCAATAAACTTAAGTATATTTTTATTAAATGATTACCACCACCTTCTGATTCATCCTATAACCCCTTCATCATTTTTACCAACCAATATATACTGAAAACTGGTTTCCTTGTGGCCTTTTCGTCCCCATGAATAACTTGCAATTCTAGATTCTTGCTAGAACTCCATTTTGTCTCTTGCTCTTTTATCAATGTGCCATAACATTTGGCAAGAGATTGGAACCCACTGAAGTGTTCAATCATTGGGAGAGGGCATAAAATAGACACTTTGTCTTGGCCAAACAACCTTGTGTAAGAGCCAAAATAAGCAATTACTCTATAAATACTCCTTAAATTTATAAGAAAACTGCTTTCAGGGTAACATAAAAACTTCACTGGAGAAGACTACAAAATAATCTGTAAGAGGGACCAAATGAAAATAACAAGCAGACATTGTAAGGCTTAGGAAACAATGATAAGAAAATAAAAATTCTTCCTGGAACTTTTCCAGAGATAAATACTATATCATTTTTTTTATTTTACAGAGAATAAAACAAAAGAAAACAGAACAAAGCAGATCAGAACAATGTAAGCAGCACATCACTTCACAACAAGACAATTGGATATTAACAGTAGCTATCATAATGGCTCTTTCTTTGAAATAGTTGAGCACAGCATCACACACAATAATATCAAACATAAGAAATAGATTATAACATTCAAGAAAATGAAAATATTACAAGGCATTTTGATTTAATAACAGAAGATGAACAATGGCTACTATAATATCTCATTTTCTTAAAAAATTTGTTTATACTATCATACATATTAAAATCAAGTAAGACAACATGATAGAAACAGTGATAATAGAAAAACAAAAGCATGGTGGGACTTCAAAGGAAGATGTTATTAAGTCAGCCATAGCTGCCATATTGTTTTGTTTTCTTCAGAGTAACAGTTCATACCATCACACACAATAAGATCAAACAAAACAGAATAAAAACCATTCCAAACAATGAATGAAAACATTGTAAGACTTCAAAGCAATATAATGGTGAACCATGATTACCATAGAATCTTATGTAATTTTACCATTTCTTACACTAGGGAAACTATACGGTATAGTTGGCCTTAAGCCTTAAGTATGGCCTTAAGTTGCATCCATTTATTTATAAATATCTCAATGTGATAATTCTTTATAGCTGAGTAGTAATCCATTGTATAAAAGTACCACAATTTTTTTTTATCCATTCCTCAGTTGATGGGCACTTACCTTGTTTCCAAGATCTGGCTATCACAAATTGTGCCACTATAAACATGGGGGCACATATATCACTGTGATA
>PVLA01013246.1:0-38158 GCA_004027455.1 Hydrochoerus hydrochaeris
AAGAAGAAGAAGAAAAGAAGGAGAAGAGGAAGAAGAAGAAGAAAAGGAGAAGGAGAAGAGGAAGAAGGAGAAGGAGAAGGGGAAGAGGAAGGAGAAGGAGAAGGGGAAGAGGAAGAAGGAGAAGAAGAAGAAGAAGAAGAAGAAGAAGAAGAAGAAGAAGAAGAAGAAGAAGAAGAAGAAGAAGAAGAAGAAGAAGAAGGAGAAGAAGGAGAAGAAGGAGAAGAAGAAATATAAATGGTAAGATAATTCAGTATTATCTGGTTTTCTAGTAAATAACAATATATCTGTCAGATACACAAGCTTAACATGATTTCTCTTATGTGAAAAACTTAAGAAACAGATGTAAAGTATGAAATAAAAGACAGATAATAGGAAAAGAGAGAGAAAAAAACAAGTATCATAATCCAGTCCAGACAATGTATCTAAAAGTGTATCTTGGATTCATACCCATACAATTGTGTTATATGTTTTATATGTTCTTTGGTCTACTAGTTTGATTTTGAACATGTATGTGTGATAACTAACTTTATAAGGTGTTAAGACAAATAAATGAACCTGTGGCTGAAAAAATAAAATCTACGTGGAGGGAAGGGGAAAAAAGAGAATCAAAAGGTTTTATGTAAATGTGCCAATGACTTACAGTGAATATAATCATTATGTACTGCCAACATACACTAATAAAAGCCAAAAAACTCATAAGTCACTCATTTAGAAATAAGAATATGATTGTTATAGTATTAACTGCAGGCACCTGATTATGCTATAGAACATCAGAACTGATTCCACTGCCTGTCACTGGTCGATGTCTCCTTCTCTGCTTCCTCCTCATCATCCTCCCTAGATTTATTATGTAGGGGAGATTATACGGCACTTGTCATTCTGCCTAAACATTGCCTTGTGTCCCATAATTTTTGCAGTTATTCTGTCACTTGAAGATAAAATAAACTGAGAATAATCTTCTTCTGAAAGAAAAAATATATCTGTCACTTGAAAAGCCAACTTATCAACAAACAGCTTTCTCCTTAAGAGTGTATTGTGTAAATTGGTTTATTGTCTTGATTTAACTTGTTTTACCTGGATTTTTTTCTCACAAGCTTTTTGACAATAGAATTTCAGTTTCTTAAAATTTTAAAATTCAACAAAACATAGTCATCCTCTGAGAGATGACAGATTAAAGTAAGGACATCACCACCTCCTCTGCATCCTCTGGACAACAGCACATTTGTTGAGGGGAGAACTGAAGTAAGACTGAGTGGGTGGGATTTTAGAACTTTTGGCTTCTCAAAAATCCTTGAATTAATAAATTCAAAAATTATCCAAAGAAAACTCAACTTTGAGTGCAAGAAATGTTTGTATATACATTGCCAGAACACTATCACATTCTATAGCACCATTTGTAAGTAAGAGCAAATACAGTCAACATTTCAAATACTGGGACACAGTCATCTATCTCATTTTCCTTCTTTGTCAAAAGCAGTGACTCAGTTTCTTACCTATCTAAAAGTGTTGCTATTTTTTGAAGACTAACTCACATCACCTCATTACTCCTTGTTATTCTTAAGGCAAAATATTTCAGATGGATCTGCAAGTGTTATCGGTCTTTACATTTCTTGTGTGAAAGAAGTGAATGTGATTTATGTTGCTAATTATCACCTAATACCTATTCAATTAACACCACATAAGCAACTTAGCAGAATTATTTTAATATTTCCTTTTATCTTAAAATTCCCTTTGGAGATTGGATGTTACATTAGTTTGTTAGGGTGAGCATAGCAAAGTAATACAGATTAGACAGCTTTAACAATGAAAATTTGCCTTCTCACAGTTCCAGAGGACTGAAAGTCCAAGATCAAGGTAACAACAAGATTGGTTTCTTCTGGCACCTCTCTCCTTGCTTTATAGATAGTAATCTTTTCCTTGGGTCTTTACATAACATTCCTTCTGTATCTGTGTCCTAAGCTCCTCTTTTTATAACAGTGTCAGTCATATGTGACTAGAATCTACCATAAGGGTCTAATTTTATATATTATATAAAGCTATATTCCTAGTCTTTGGGGGGAGCAAAGACTTACTAAGTTGGCCAGGCTGGGCTTGAAGTTGCAGTCCTCCTGCCTCAGTATCACAGAATCCTGGTATTACACATTGTACCACTAGCCTGATTCATTTCTCTCTTAAAAGGCTCTTTGTTTAAATAAAGTTAAATCTGGAACACTGGAGATTGGGATTTCAACAAATACATTAGGCAAGACAAAACTCAGCCCATAATGGATATGGTATAGTGAATGAGCAATGGAATTAAAGCACATTAGATGAAGGTTTTGATCCCCACTCAGACACTTAATAATGTCACAAGTCCCACAGGCTCCAAGGTTTTTGCTTCCTTGTATGCATCTTTCTGCTCTTACATGCTGACCTTGCCACACCATCAAAAGTCACCACTTTGTGCTCCAGGGAAATAGGCTGCCTGACAAGGCTTGCTTCGTGACTGTATGGCTCTGAAACTCTGGCTGGTCAGCACTCCAGAAGCACACCGCGTTAAATGGACTCAGAGAGCCAGTGTTAGTTAGTTTTCTGTTATCTGAGATAATCAATTAACAAGAGAAAAAAATTGTCTTGGTTTCATGGGTTCCTGTCCATAATCACCTGGCCCAATTGCTTTAGGACTGCAGCAAGGTACAGCATCATGGAGGAAGCATATGGCAGAGGAAAACTGGTCACATGGTGACTGGAATGAAAAGAATAGGGAAGAAGGGACTGGAGTCCCAAAAGAATCTAAAATATCAAGTCCTAATGGAAGCAACCTGGGGACTGAACCCTTTAATACATGGTCTTTGGGAGTCACTTAAGGTTCTAACTAGAGCAGACTAATGTGCAAAGCGTAAGAGCCCTGGGCACATGAAGGGATAGCACCTGCTGGCTCACTTGTCCTGTGGCTGAACCTCCATGAGAAATCAAAGTGCTCATCAGAAACACATCTACTGTGTTACCGTCAGAACAGAGGAATGTTCCAGAAGCCTGATGGAATGCTCCTCAGCTCTGATTGCTTGATGTACTTTTATTTACTCTATGGATTTTTCTGTTTAGAAAAATAGAAAACTAAGTTTTCTAGTTCCAGTGATCAATACCAGGACACACTGTATCTGCCCCTTTTTCTTTTTATGGGAAATTTGAGTTTATTAAAAATAGGGCCATGTGAGCCAGGAAGAGAAACAAGGAGAGAATTCACCCTTCCCAAGAGCCAGCAGCAGGCATGCAGGGCTGGGAAGAGAAACAAGAAGCCAATTCACCCCTCCCCTGAGCCAACTGGCGTGTGAATTGGAAGACAAGAAGAGCCTCACCCCCACCCCTGGTAAGCAACCAGCTGACTTGGAGGATCACAGGCTGAGTTGATAGCAACTGAAGTATAAAAACAACTTAATTTTTGCATTGTTTGATTGACTTTGCAGGACTAAAGCTTGTAGTCTGAGCATCTGTTTAGAGAATAACAATATGCAATATAGCAACTATGGGAGATTTCCTTCTGCCTTGTTTGGAAATCCAATATTGTTCTCAGTTTTGGTTTGTTCCATTTTATTGTTTTGTTTTCCTCAGTGTTCTTTTTGGATTGATTTTATTCTGTTCTGTTTTGTTTAATTTTGTTATGTCTGATGGTATGGGCAGCAATTCTGAAGATAACAAAAGGCATTATGGTAATGATAATTGATGTCTTACTATCTTGTTTTGAAATTCTATATCACTTCTACTGTTTTGTTTTGATTGGCTTTATTCTGTTTTATTTTGTTTGGTTTATTTTCTTTAAAATAAATAGATAAATAAATTTAAAAGTTAGTGGTGATAGCTATATTTCAAGTGCTCAATAGACAACTCAGCCAGCAGCCACTAACTGAAGGTATAGATATAGAACGCTCCTATCATCCCAACAGCAATACAAAACTCCACAACTAGTTTCTACTTCTTGATACGCTGTGCATTACCTGTGCCATGACTTTAAACACATTAATACTGCCAAATGTTCAATGCATATTAAATTTCACGAATTTCTTTGTTAATAAAGTATTCAATTATTGCACAAGTAACCTTGACAAAAATAGCCTGTGCTTAAATGGTACTTCATATATGTAATTCATTTTATTATTACAATGACCCTATAATGTTAGTATTACTTTTCCAATTTCACAAATAAATAAATGTACAGAAAGGCTAGATATCCCAGTCCTCAAAATTACAGTTATTAAGGGCTGGCCTAGAATCCAAGATAACTGGCCCCGTAGACTGTGTCCTTAGCATTATGCAAGGTGATGTGAATGGATTCACAGATGGTCAGCCTGACTCTGCTTTGGTTTGCTTAGCTCCATTCACCTGCACAGTCTTTACCGTCTATTACTTGCTCATGCTTCACCTTTCTAATGAGTGTTTTGGTGTCTGGACAACTGGTCCACCCACAGACTCCAGTCTTAAACTATGGTTACTGGCTAAGGAGCTCATGTGATACGACTATTAAAAAAAAAAAAAAACTTGGCTTCTACTACTGACTTCATAATGTATTCTAGTTCCAGGCTTTTGTTTTGATCTTGTACCAGTTTCTTAGGCTGGGACCTCTCCCTTATAACTGTTCTCCCCTGAAATCTAGACACATCTTCCTTCTCCCTGTATCAATTCAAAGATGAATGACTGCCAAGCACATTTCAGACCGGAGAATCAAGTAAGATATTTTCAGGAAAGTGGTTTTTAAAAGTTTGTAAATCACAAACCAGTTGAATGTTATTACAAATCTTTATGTTCTTATAAGGCCCCAGAAGGTAAAAAGCACATAAATGCTCACAACAAATATTTATTAAATAATGAATCAAATAGATATTCACCTTGGCCTGAAAAATGCTTCAGAACTTTTTAAAATATGAATTATAATAAAGAGTTTACAATAGCAGTGACATAGGCCATGATGTTCTTTAAAGGGCATGAGATACAGGGTTGCTGCTCATGAGACCAATGTTAGCAAATCAATAATATGTATTAAGGTATCTTGAAACAGATATACATACAAGTACGCTTCTGTAATGATTTGTTGACAGCAATGTTTGGACCAGAGGCTTGCTTGGACCTAATTCTGTACTTTCCCTGAAAGCAATTCCTTCCTATTCACTGATTCCCAGGTTGTAGCAACCTCATATTTACTGCTGCAAATAATAAGAGTCAATTGTGTATTTTTAAGAGATTAACTGTCTAACAGAAAACCTGTATTTTAAAAATACTTATTAGCTAGCAAGGAGCCTTTTTGGAGTAAATCTATAGCTGAAGCATTACAATCCACAAGTCATTATTTGGCCCAAGATTGAGTGCATCATTCCCCAAACCACTCAGAAAACAAGCTGCTGTGCAGAGGTCTGTAGCTGAAATCCATCAGAAGAGTCTCTGTTTTATAACTACAAAAGCTCTGAGTGCTTCTATAGTAAAGAGTTGCGAAGACTTGTCGGTAGACTGATAATCTCAAAGGTGGAAAGGTCAAAAGATATCATTTAATTCACAGCCTAAAGAATGTGCGATGATTGATGAGGTGTCTTCTTGAGGGGTCTGGTACTTGGTTTTCAGACGCGTATTCCCTCTCTCTATCTGGTTAACACACTTTGACCTGAAACCATTCAACTCAAACTAACATTCCACCCACCAATGAAAGCTGAGCTCAAGATTCCTTTTAAAAGACTCATTTATCTTTCCTCCTTTTTTCTTCCCTCCTTCTTTTCCCTCCTCCTCTTCCTTAATTAACAATTACCCAGCAACTAATACCTGCCAGACTCTGCTGTGTGCAGTAAGACTACCAAAACGAAGGTCTCTGGATTCACTGGTATTCACTCTGTAGGAGACAGACAGGAAAAGCAATTTCCTGGGAAATTATTCACTCTGGGAATAAAATATTCACTCTGGGAATAACAGGATGCTGCAACCAGGTGACAGGACACAGAGTTTTGGGGGCAGGGCCAGTCTGTATAAAGGGGCAGCTAAGGGGTGAGACTCAGAGATTAATAAAACCAGACCCAGGAGAGGTGGACAAACCTTGGGATGGAAGAAAGACCTGAGTGTCCAAAGCACAGGAAAGAGGTGAGGCTGGTACACGCCTGTGGGGTGGGGGTGAGACAAGAATGGAGGACCACAGAAGGAGATGGTTTTCTGTCAAGCCTAATTCTAAGTGCTCACTTCTGTTGTTTTTTTAGGTCCTTTCATTGGTTGTGGGTACCCATGTCAAATGGCAGCTCTGATGAGCAAAACTTTTGGCCACAGCTTCATTACCACAGAAACACGTGGAAATTGTTTTGTGCTCTGGCCTCGAATACGGCTGTGAAGAGGTCAATGACAGCTCCATTGCAGATTCTGTAGCATCTTCCTGAATACCTGAGAAAGAACCTGTTACCATTGGAGGTAATGAGGACAGATCTCTGGCGTGGTAATCCTTTCTCTGTTCTTCCTTGAGCATGGCGTGTTCTTTCAACCCACATAAGTGGCTCAGCATTTAAGAAATTTTTATTTCATTTTTTATTTCTATATTTTCATCTGTTCCATGGGTGTCACTTATTTTTATTACTTTTCATCTTCCATATCAAGTATTTTACATCTAAATTATTTGATCTTCTAGGCATTTTTCTCTGAATCTGCTCCGATTAGCTTGAATAAGTTTATTGTTTTGTATTCAGCTGTGATTCTTCTCCTTTATGGTCTTCTCAGTATTGATATTATCTCTGTAATGATGTTGCTTGCAAAAATAAACAAAGAAAAGTAATGATATTGCTTGGATTCTTAATCTATTTCTTTAACACTATGATATTCATTAGTTTTAGTAACTTTTCTTTAGGTCTTGTTTTATTGAATTTATGTTCTTCCTAATGTAATAGAATACAAATTTCTAGAGTTTAGTTTCCCATGCCTCTTGGATTTTCACCTGCCCAGCTGTTCAGGCATTTTGTCTCATTGTGTTTACAACATGGTAAGTCCAACCAGACATCCCGCGTTCTGAGGTACTGCAGGGGAGGATCCTCCTTGTTTTCCCTTCACAGCTACATTCTGAAGTCTAGAGAACCTCAGTTGTATATACTTCTTCTACCCTAAAGGCACAGGGAAAGTCAGAAGTATGTATGCACAGAATTTTCTATAGAGTTATTTTTATGTCTTTTGTTAGTATTTAAAATTTTTTCTTTAATTGATTTTACTGGTACACTTCAGATAAACATAATGATCACATTCATCATAAGAAATTTTTCCCTGTACATAATATATATTGAGTCTTTTTTTTTTGCCCAGTCTCCTCCTCTCTCTTCAATCCCTCTTCAACTCCTAGTTTATAAAACTTTATTTCCACTTTTTCCTCCCCTCCCTTGTACCCTTTCCATTTGAACATTTTCTTCCTATTTCCCAATATCCATTATACATTTTGGTCTTTATTTACCCTTTAGATTTCTCACACCAGATAAACCATGATATTTAAACATGTGTGTCTGATTAATTTCACTTAAGAGTATGGTCTTGAGGTACACACATTTACCTAGAAATGTCTCAAGTTTGTCCTTCTTTATGGCACAGTAGTCCTCCATTGTATTAAAAAAACTACATCTTCTTAATCCAGTAATCCATTGGTGGGGAATTTTGATATCTTTCAAGATGCAACAGGGGATTAGATGGAAACACAGAATAAGGTTCCTACTTCTTGGGTTTTGTAGTTAGGAAAAGTTTCTCACAGAGGGTGGGTCTTGAATTGAGACTTGAAAGAAATACAAAAGTTAAGTGGGTGAAACCATAGTACAGATGGTGTTTGAAGAATATGCATAAGGCAAAGAAGCTGGAAACAGCAAAGGTATGAAGATAACTGCGGTTAATTCAGAGTTCCCACACTGTAACTCTTGAGTAAGGAGATCAGTGTAGAAATGCACAGATACACTAGGATTGGCCTTGCAGACTGTGCTGGGAAAGAAAGGGCAGTGAGAAGCTGTTTTAGAGTTCTGACCAAGGCACTTCAGATTTTGTTTAGATATATCAGTTCAGCTATTGTGTGAAAGAAGGATTTGCAAAGCACAAAACAGGACAAGCAGCTAACAAACTGTTAGGATAGGGAACCCGGAGAATCTCCCTTAAGATGGTTGTACTAAGTGTAGTATGAAAATATTTAGAAAGAAAAATGTTTGACTCTTGGTTGTTAACTCAAGTGCAGAAGAAATTTGAATCACTACATTATTTCTAGTTTCTAGCTTATGTGTGTGGCAGGTGAAAGTCCTGACTAAGAATAGAAAACACAGAGGGTGGTCAAGTATGGCAGCAGGTGGAGGGGGAAGTAGTGAATTTGGTTTGAAAAGATGTACTACTTGGGTGGCCTACTGAGTATGGAACAGTCAGGTGGAAATTTTGGCCACTGCCTAGATTTCTTTCTCTCAATAACATTTTATGTGCCATTTTTCCAGGGTTTCTCAATGATTTTCTTATACATACAGCACATGTACATCTAACTTTTGTTGCTGGATTGAAAACATGATAATAAGAGATAGACTCTATGATGCCTATCTTGCACAAAGCCTTGAATGTGGTTGATGCTTAATTCATGCAGTGAGCTAAAGGGTGGATACACGGTTGAATGAGCGGGTAAATCAGCGGTGGTGAGCGTACAGCAAGCATATTATTATGGTTTTCTTTTCAGACAAAAGATGTTACTGTATAAGTTGGTTTTTCTAAATTAAAACTTCAGCCCCTTTTCGCAAAGGTGGCGAGCGGCGGCCGCGGGGCGAGGGGTTTCGGTGCCTGCGCTGCGGAGTGAAGTGAACCGTTATGAACAGAACGGCGACTTCTCGCACGCTCTGAAGACGGTCAACAAGCTACTACAGATCAACAAGGATGATGTGACTGCCCTGCGCTGTAAAGTGGTCTGCCTTATTCAGAATGGAAGTTTCAAGGAAGCCTTGAATGTCATCAATAGGCATACCAAAGTTTTAGCCAATAACTCTCTCTCTTTTGAGAAAGCATATTGTGAATATAAGCTCAACAGAATTGAAAATGCCTTGAAGACAATTGAAAGTACCAGCCAGCAGACAGACAAACTAAAGGAGCTATATGGACAGGTGCTATACCGTTTGGAATGCTATGATGAATGCTTAGCTGTTTATAGAGATCTGGTCTGAAATTCCCAAGATGGTTATGATGAGGAGAGGAAAACAAACTTTTCAGCAGTTGTTGCAGCTCAGAGCAACTGGGAAAAAGTGGTTCCAGAGAACTTGGGCCTCCAAGAAGGCACCTATAAACTGTGCTACAACACAGCATGTGCACTGATAGGACAAGGCCAGCTGAACCAAGCAATGAAAATCCTACAGACAGCAGAAGATCTTTGCCAGCAATCATTTTCAGAAGACTCTGATGGGACAGAGGAAGACCCACGGGCAGAACTGGCCATCATTCATGGTCAGATGGCCTATATCCTGCAACTTCAGGGTTGTACAGAGGAGGCTTTGCAGCTTTACAATCAGATAATAAAACTCAAGCCAACAGATGTGGGATTACTAACTATAATAGCAAATAACATCATTACCATTAATAAAAACCAAAATGTCTTTGACTCCAAGAAGAAGGTGAAATTAACCAACACAGAAGGAGTGGAGTTTAAACTTTCCAACAGAAAAATGCAAGCTATAGAATTTAACAAAGCTTTACTTGCTATGTACATCAACCAGGCAGACAATGCCGCAAAATATCTGCTGGTTTACAGTCCCAAAGTCCAGAGCATCTCCTGCCTGTGTTAATCCAAGCTGCCCAGCTTTGCTGGGAAAAACAGCACACAAAAGCAATAGAGCTGCTTCAGGAATTTTCAGATCAACATCCAGAAGATGCAGCTGAAATTAAGCTCACCATACCACAGTTGAAAATTTCTCAAGGTAATATTTCCAAAGCATGTCTAATCTTGAGAAGCATAGAAGAGTTAAAGCATAAACCAGGAATGGTATCTGCATTAGTGACCATGTACAGCCATGAAGAAGACATTGATAGTGCCATTGAGGTCTTCACACAGGCTATCCAGTGGTACCAAAGCCATCAGCCCAAATTGCCTGCTCATTTGTCCTTGATAAGAGAAGCAGCAAACTTCAAACTGAAATATGGGCAGAAGAAGGAGGCAATTAGTGACCTAGAGCAGCTATAGAAACAAAAGCCAAAAGATATTCACACCCTGGCACAGCTTATTTCTGCATACTCACTTGTAGATCCAGAGAAAGCAAAAGCTCTTAGTAAACACTTGCCCTCATCAGATAGTATGTTTCTAAAAGTAGATGTCGAGGTTCTTGGAAATTCTCCTGGTGCTATGTACATTCGGAAGAAGGGTGGAAAAGTCACCGGAGATAGTCAACCAAAGGAACAAGGTCAGGGAGATTTGAAAAAGAAGAAGAAGAAAAAGAAAGGAAAACTGCCTAAGAATTATGACCCAAAAGTTATTCCAGATCCAGGAAGATGGCTGCCAATGCGAGAACGTTCTTACTACTGAGGAAGAAAGAAGGGTAAAAAGGAGGATCAGATTGGAAAGGGGACTCAGGGAGCACTACAGGAGCGTCCTCTGAGCTGGATGCCAGTAAACCTGTGAGTAGTCCACCCACCTGCCCAAGACCCGGCAGTGCAGCAACTGGCTCTACTGCTGCAAGCAACATCATACCCCCAAAACACCAGAAGCCTGCAGGAGCTCCAGCAACGAAAAAGAAACAGCAGCAGAAAAAGAAGAAAGGAGGAAAAGGTGGCTGGTGATTAGAATGTCCTCAGTCCGATATTTTTAAGCTAGTCTCAGTGACTCTAGGAACATAATAAAGGTAACACAGCAAGAAGCACAGAACCGCTCCCTCTTCCATCTCTGTATCTCTACAAAATAATTTTTTGTGCACCAGATAGGAAAACATCTTCTTCAAACGGTTGTGTTAGATTTGGCCTACTTGTCCCATGGTTTTGCACACAATATGAGGATTGAAGATCAGGCATTCACTCACCTTGATATCTGTTGTGTCCTTTATCTTTGTTGATTTGATCTTTTCCATTTCACAAATAAGGTATATTACAACAGAGACTATTTCTGCTTTTGCAACTAGAGTCTGAAGACTGATGATGCTTGTTTCTACCAAATCCCATTTTAAATTATGTCTCAGAAGGCTCTGGAGACTGAAGTAGAATCTTTGAGCATTCCAAATATTTGCTTAGAAATATCATGTGATAAAAAGGGACCTTGTTAAAACTCTGCTGTTCTTCACTTAGCTAAATGAGTGGCCCACAAACAGACTTCAGTAAATGTCTTAAACAATTTTAACCACAGATTCTCTGTCATTTGATACTAGAATATGGGTAGCTTTGTGCCATTTGTGCCCTTTTAATTTTCAGATTATGTTAACCTGCTGATTTAGCACCAATGAAGACCTCAAGAAAATCTATCAATGTTGCAAGTAGTTTACTGTAAGACCCAGTGTTCAGAGATCAGATGGTTTGGACTGTCTCAATCAAAAAAATTAATGTTCCTATCAAGAACATAAATTGACTTCGTTACAGAGAGGAAATCAATACCATACAGTATTAAAATCTAACAGAACTGGTTGGTCCCATTAATATGCTCAAATGGCTCTTCTTTCTAGTAATGGGTTATAACCGTTCGTTACCTTTCCCAAAGTAATGAAGTGTTTTACAGTCAGTTTATGATATAAATGTTGCTTATCTTTCCTTGCCTACAAGCCACTCTCATTCAACAGCTGTGAGAGGTTAGGATGCCTGCCCTTGTTGGTATTCATCTTTTGCTGCCCAAGATATTCAATTTAGACTTTTAAGTATTTCCTTGTGATCATATTACTCTGTTCTTGTTAATAAAGTGCTGCTGTGTTTGACTGAATATATCTACTGAAACATCTTCAGAGTTTTTAAAAAAGGCTTCCTCTATAAGAAATGGAGTGCTGCCTCTTGGTTTTACATAGTCTGAATCTGTAGTGCATCTAAACAAGATCTTAAAATGATTTATTATAATGGTAATACTTTTTTGAGTGCTACAGAGTGACAGATATTTATTCCTTCTGTATACTCTGTTGCATAAATAATCATTAGTAAGTCTAAGATTCCATTAAATAGCTATAGTTAAAGGTTAAACAACAGAATCTTGGTGAAAATTATCCATCTTTGAATATTCTGGGGCCAAGGATTTAGCTCAGCAGTATAAGCGCCTGCGTGTCAAGCTTGAGGTCGTGAGTTCAATCCCTGGTTAAAAAAAAAAAAAAACAGAAAATTCTGACCCAAGGCAAAACAGTGACATTTATAGTTCTTTTAATTGTTGTTATTAACACCCATTGTTATATTCCCCATTGTGAAGCAACTGAAGCCTCAAACAAGCTATTGTCAGATGAAGTATAAACATCTACATTAACTTTCTAGTAATTCTTTCCTCCTTTGAACAGGGTGACAGTGACATATGTACTTTGTATTTACATGTGAGTGTGTACATTTATAAAACCCAGTATGGACACATCCATTCACTGTGATACATTTTTAAATAAAATATTCTAGCATTGATCATGAAAAAAAAACACTTCAGTATTCAGGTTTAATTGCAGTGTTGGCACTTTGCAATAAATAAATGGGTTTTGGGTTCAGCATCATCGGGGTGGAGATATGGACAAATGAACAGATGCCTTCAAGCAATTGCAAGAGAAATAAGGTGAAATATACAAATATGAAAAAAGGAACCCAAGTGATAAAATTTCCATCTGATATTTGCTACCAGAAAACATGAGTTCTCTTTTGTTTTATATCTGTTTAAATTTACCAACTGAATGTCTTCCACACAATTCACTTTGTCAAACAGAAAAAATTCACCTTAAATTATAAAGTAACATAGATTCATGTAACTGTTAGGAAATGCTAAAACTTAAACATACATTAACAGTAATAACAGTTAATAATTAGCAATGTTAATAGCACTGAAAGTGATTTCTATAGTAACTCAGTAAATTGATTCTGTGAACATTAATTCAAGCAGTAATTTTTCAAGCTACAGTCACCTAGCTTGTAAAAATTAAAATATCCATTAACCAACTCAGTCACCTACACTGTTTAGCTGGTGGCTAGGTTACCATGGAGGATTCATGTTCAGTTCATCCTTGCGAATTTCTCCTTCACTTCATTCTCCTGGAAGCTTCAGATCACATTCCTGACAGGCTCCTCTCCAGTATGAAAGTTCACCTCACAAAAATTTTTATCACAGATATTCAGTTTTATCTAACGGGTCTGTAGGAGATGAACTGCTTACCTTCTAGATTCAAAAATCATTTAATATATCACAAAAGCAATTACCTAAATGGCATGCTAGTGTCCTGGGACTATTCATCCAGCTCTAAAAGGTAATGTATTCCCTGCTGACTGGTAAAATGAATCTTAAAGTCATGGCTAAGTATTATTTACAGAGAGAAATCCTTCAATTTCCCATCAATTCAATACAACCATCACCCTTCAGAGACAAACGTAAAATTTCAAATTAATCAAACTCCCTCAGCACCTTCCCAACACAACCCCTTTAGAACAATTTGAGTTTGAATATTTTACACTTTTTGACCTTAAAAACTGTCTTAGTTACTTTTCTGGTTGCTGAGACAAAATATCCAACCCCCAAAGTTAAAGGGGAAAAGGTTTATTTTGGTTCACAGTTTGTAGGGGTTTCAGACCATAATCAGCAGTGCAGGTTAGGCAGCAGAACAGAAGCGGCAGAAGCAATAAGCAACAAGAGACAAGCAATGATACTAGCCCTCTTTCTGTCCCTTGTATTTTACCCAAGGTACCTAGCCTCAGGGTGGGTAGCACTCACACCCAGGGTGAAGCACACTTAATCCTACCCAGAACTATGCCAAGCCAGTCAGTAAACTAATTTAGTAATCACACACCCCTGATTCCAGCATCGTATACTCTAGATTCAGCCCCCTTTGAAAAGCCCCACCTATAACCACATGAGCCTTTTTGGGGGAACATCTAGATTCAAGCCATAACAAACAGTCTCTAACTTCTCTTGGCCTATGGTCTAACCAATGAGATATTCTTGCAAAATTATTGTGTGCTAATGAGATAATATGTGCAAAAGCCAACATATGAAACTTACCATTAAATATTATCTTGACCAACATATTATAAGAATAAATTTATGATGATAGATTATTTTCCTTCAAGGAATCTATACCATTTTGTGGCCCAGTGCAGCTGATGTGATTTCCTGCTTTACGATTTTCATATGAAGCACCAACATCAAGTCTGTTAGCATCACTTGGTCCTGTAAGCACCAAACAAAGCCCTCATGGGATATGACAATCTGCTCTAACAAAACATAGGCTTCCCTTTCCCCAAAACGCACTCATAAAAAGATGAGAGTTAGCTAAACGGTGAGAACAACTGATGGTGGAAGACAATGAAATGGGTTCAAGAAAAGAGAAAAGGTCTAGTCGTCTCTGCTCTACCTGCTTATAGACTTTAACACAGTTTTTCATTCTCCTTTGACTGTTTTTCCCTCTTAGCCTGGCAGAATGTGGTTTCTATCTCCCTACCTTTTCACTTAAACCTGTTCTAGTACAGCAACATTTAATACCCAACCTTGGTTCTTTGACCTTTGTATGTTTTACAATAAACAATATTCTGCATATATTCATCCAATGTGAAAATACTTAGCAAGCAGCTACTTTGGGTCAGCCTATGAGTTGAGATACGTTTCACCCTCCAGAATCTTCTCCCCACAAAAGGAAGAGATTATGTTAAAACACAAACAATATAATTCTGTTCTGGTCTTATTTCTGTTGCTATAACAAAATACCAGAGACTGCATAATTTATAAAGAAAAATGTATTTCTTACAGCTCTGGAGGCTGAGAAGTCTCATATTAAGATGATAGTGTCTGGCGAGGATCTTCTTGTTGTTTAACATGTCAGAGAGCATCACACAGCAAAAGGACACAAACATAACTTCTCAGATCTCTTCTCTTTATAAAATCATTAATTTGTTGTCCCATTGTCACAACATTATTTACTCCTAATTACTTCCCAAAGCACTCAACTTCAAATAACACCACTATGTAAGTTTGAGAGTTATATTTCCAACTCATGAGTTTTGGAGACACATTTATAGAAAATAGAGAATGTGCTAGTGAGCAGATATATACAGTAAGCTTTGTATCCATTTGCTGACAGTACCACATATAACCACACTCACAAAATAAATAAAGCTCAATAAATGGGATGACTTGCCAGCTTCATAATCAGTCCTGCCTGTTCCCACTGAGCTCTTTCTTATTGAGATTACTAAGCCTCTTCAATACCCTGATCTTTTTACTCAGAGCTGTCTTACCCAGTGCAGAGAGTTAGGAAAAGAAAATTGAGACCAAGAAGGCATATCACTTTTTCTGATTGCTTTATTCATGGAACAGTAGATGCCAGGATTCAAACGTGCTTTCCCAAGCAAGCTCTGGAAACGTGTCCTGCTTAGGAAGATCCTGGAGAGTGTCCTTCAGTATCCACTCTCCACCTCTGAGCTTAACAGTGTCTAGCCAGAAGCTACAGATTCCACACTTCCTGGGAGGTAAAAGTGATTGGAGCCTCACCACTCCCTAATGAAGGGAAGGAGCAGTGCTGTGTATAATTTCTACACCACTGCAGGAAGTTGCTTACTTCACTTTCTCATTCTCACTTTTCATTGGCCAGAAACTGGCAACCCACTGAAGAACCCATTTTCTCCTGGTATGATACCTACCCACTTAGGTGGCAGAGCCACCTAAGGAATCAAGGTCCCAAGACAACCCCATGGAGAATCACCATTTAATTTGCACTAGGCTATCTGGGTAGTCTGGACAGTTATGTGTGAGAGAAAGAAACTTCTAGACTATTGAAACAATACATTTTATGCAGCTCTTTGTTACAGCTGTGTTTGCATTAAAACTAATGCAACTTCACATTGGTTTGGCTAAATAGCAAACATACTGCTGCTTCTATAGTCACAAGTTTGGTTCTCAGAGTTTCAAAGGCTAATTCATCACCAGGAAGCAAAATCAGTGACCATTCTAGCTCTGTCTCAAAGCACCGAGAGACTAATTTCTCGGAAAGTTTGGGAATATCAAGGAAAAAGATCCCACTGATTCCACATTATTATAAACCTTGAAAATACTGCTACACTTCTCCATGGCATCTTTTTGTTTGCAAGATTGTACAGTCAGTGCTTCTGGGGCTGTGAAATGTGCATATGAAATTACTGGTAAATACTTAGAGAGAATTATGAGGGACACTACCATTCCTGACACTCCAAATCTGAGATTTAAAGAATTACTTGGTTTGAAAATGGAAAACGGTTACACAGATGACCATTCATTCTTTTAATATTTTTAGTAAGGAAAAATACAAACATATAAATCTCCAGAGATTGAGTAACAGCTAAGCAAATCACAGTAAAGCTTCTCTGGAATTTTATTAATATGTCAATGATTACAGTCTTAAAGAGAAATGTGGAATTACATGTCTAATGAAAAAGCAAGTTGGAGAGGCAGGAAAAATTATTTCTATTATTATTTTAATTACTATACTTTTGCTGTATCCAACAGGACAAAAACAAGGGAAGAAATAAAAAAGGTAGAGGTTGTAGGTCACAGGGATGATACTGTTGTTGTGATAGTATTTTGCCTTTTAAATTATTCACCATTGTCGTTTTGGCACTATTTGAGCAATAAATATTATTTTTCATTTTTCTTCCTTTTTTACACTTCTCTTCTAAATGAATGGGAGAAGCATATGTTTACTGATCAGGATAATCCTTCAGCACAATCACACAGACCAGCGTATTGGCTGGTGACCAGTGCAGCCTGTTAAAATTCCTTCCTCCATACTCAAATAAATATTGTGCACTTGTATATTTTAGAGATGCATTGATGTGGGCATTTGCTTTACCCCACTGATGCCACTAAATGGATCATGCTGTTATATTTTTTCTTTCTTAAGGGCACATCCTTAACCACCCCCTTTCTTTTAATAGTTGAACAATAATGTTTTTACTATTTTAAAATAAAATCCAAGGTACTGCCCCCTGTTATTCTCTCTGTTCCTTCCTCCTGTCACCCCTCACTTCTGACATCTTCATGGAAACGTGCAAAAGTGTTCACAGCCCACTGGACCTGCTTGTGAACTTAGCAGCAATCACATCCAAAGCTCTGGTATAGCTGGGGATCTGTGTGGTCAAGGGGAAATGCCCAGCCCAGACAGTTTTCCAAATCAGACCCAGAAGAGATGTCCACATGAATGTATTCGTGCAAAAAGGGACAACCTGCCCTGTGCTTGTGAAAATCTCACCCCAATGCAGCACCTTTGCTATTTTTTCAGATCTATAATCTAATCTCTTTTCATAGATGTGGGCAGAGTGTTCAGCACATCATTAATTGTTATGCTTTTGCTATAAAATGTCTCCTAAAAGTCTCATGTTTCCACAAGTAAGCTGTTTAAAAGTAATGAGATCATGGGGTTGCTACACTCACTGATAGGTTAATCCATTGATGAGCATGTACATATAGCTGACTGTGATGTGAAGGTGAGAAGACTGGTCAAGGAAGTTTAGCACTGGACACATGATTGGTCGGGGAAGGTGAGCACTGGACACGTGACCCAGAAGGAAGGATGTGTTATTGTCCCCAGATTTTTCTTTCTCTCCTCACTTCCTGGTTGCCAGGAATTCAACAGCTTTCCTGGGCCATGTCACTTCTGCCTTGAAGCCAGCCAACCATGCATGTTCTGAACCATCTGAAACCATTAGCCAAGATAAACCTCTTCCTTTAAATTGTGGGTCCTGGGTGTTGTGTGCCAGGAACATACAAAATAGTTTTTTTATGGTTTTCCCTCCTTTCCATTGAACATAAAGGTTTGATGACCCTAAAAATGCCAAACCTTCAACCAAAATCAAGTAATTCACAAATTCAACCCTATGAATAGGTAATTTATAGCAATTTAAGGAAAACTGCAAGATTCAGTTGATACTTTTAACAGCTCAAGTGCTATTTCAGAAATTTTGCACTTGTTTATGAAAGAATTATGAAGAGCTTCTATGGAGTATTTTCATTTACTAAATAGTTTTTTTCTTCTCACATCATCTCATCTATGAGAATTTATTCAGTTTTCAAATATACCTTTCCTGAATTTACAAAATATTCTTCTCAAGAATGTTTCCTTTGCTGGCAAACTATCTCATTAAGCTGTAAATCATGTCCCTTTTTTTCAAAGACATTTCTTCCTCTGAAGTAACAGAATCTAAATTAATTGAATAGAGGAATGTGAAGTTGAAGAGAAAAACCAGAATAACTATTTTTTTATAATTATTTAGCACAAAAACTCAAAGATTTTGGATAATGTATAATATGAGGTCACTTTCCTGAGACCAGCATGAATAAAAAGGCAAGAGAAATAAGACAGCAGCATAGGAACAACAAATTTCAAAAGCTCAAAGAAATATAAAATGTTTTGGCTAAAGGCTCTGAACCGCCTGGCCAGGACGTACAGTATTGTAGTCACTAAACTAGGACATGATTGGCACAATATACAAAGACTGCAATATCTTTGTAGTACCAGATGGTACTGCTTAAACTTACACAGAGAACTACCTGATTCATTTGATGCACAGAGACACCCACAGAAGGAAGACTAAGGTTTTCCTTAATCCACTTGGAAATCTAATCATGGATTATTTTGGTAGTGGAGTGAAGCATTAGCATAAATCTCAGGTATCTAATTAATGATTTCTTGATGCTTAAACACTAACTTTCATACTCCAACTACCCAGTTGACAATGGAGAGCAACAGCTGTCATTACCAAGCTGGGTTAAACTGCACTCAGACTTCAGTTGCATTTGTTACTGAATAAGAACACAGGAAACTTGGGGACACGGCTGGTCACCACTACACATGCAAACCATCCCCTAAGCCCTTGCCAGGTCTGGGTTTCCAACAGAGGCTGTGTTTCTCTACCCACATTTTATTGCCCAACCCACCTCTTCTATAACAGAATTTCTTTCCTTTGGGTAAGTCAAGAAAACTTAGAGTCCAGTGAAAACAATCCTAAATACACCCTTCTTGCTCATGTATACTCTTCTCATACAATTTTAAGGTATTATAATGCTGTATGAGACCCAATCACCAACATACATACTCATACATAAAATTACTCCAGTGAAGAAGTCCCCAAGG
Organism: Hydrochoerus hydrochaeris; assembly: GCA_004027455.1. Lineage (NCBI taxonomy): Eukaryota > Metazoa > Chordata > Mammalia > Rodentia > Hydrochaeridae > Hydrochoerus > Hydrochoerus hydrochaeris. The sequence continues at coordinate 19,221 of PVLA01013246.1, forward strand.
AAACACAAACCAGGCAAAATAGATATGCAAGGAGGAAGTCATGTTGGATCACACATTAGTACAGATCATTCCAGAGAAAGGCATCCATTCAACAAAGGAGGAAACAGTGGCTGCCTGGGATCACACAGTCAGAGATAGACCCAAGCCTCTGAACTTCCTATCCAGAGCATTTTGCATCCTACCACATGCACAGTCAAGTATGTGGTAGTGCTGGGAACAAGATACCAGGAGGAAGTATTTCCTCCTTCTCTACCACAGTTCATAGCCAATTGAGAAAGGAGGCATCCAGGCATACACTACATGAAGATTATGCTATCTTTATCCCTAAACTGTTCAGAGGTTGTGATGTGACGTACGTGTCCAAGAGGCCTGCTCACACTGTTCTCTGTTCAGATGACCCCCCTAAAGAGAAATTAGAGCCTACAAAGCAGTTTAGCCAGAGAAGAGAGAAGGCAATGAGTCTCTAGTGCTTTCCCATCCCAGATAAACAGTGAGCTGTCAACCTGGTGTGTGAAAGGACAAGAAAGGGATGAACAGAAGGCTTGGAAATGCTAATTGCTCAGAGGCTTCTTCCCCAGGAAAAACAAAGCTGAGGTATAGTACGTGTGCACATGAGCTATGACCCAATTTTCCAGGGTTGGTCATAGTTATTTATCCTACCAACTACAGAATGAGTCACAACTCAGTAAAGACTACTTCATTTTCCCATTTTATGCCAGCAAACTTGTCTAGCTCACATGTATGTTAAACCTACTATCATGCATGCAATAGACTCAGGGACAGCCAATAGACTAATATATAGTCAAAGTATCCTCCAAAATCAAGCCCTATAACAGTAAATACTATTGTCAGCAATGATAAACAACATGCAATGTGTGTGACAGAGAAAGAAAGAGAGACAGAAACAGACAGAGACAGAGATTGAGAGAGAGAGAGATCCCACTTAAAATCAGGTAATGCTAAATGTATCATTAACTGATGTTTCAACATAAATCTAAAGCATTTCTTCTCTTAACTTCTGATGAAAGATAAAGGCACCATCCTTTGCAGTGACCTAAGGTAATAAACAAATAGAGCATCCTTCTGTCAGCTTCAGGTGAGCAGCGTACAATGGCGAGGGCTGGCGTTTCATTGTTATGAAGGTTAATGTCAACTACTAGAACAGCACTTCTACAAACACTTCAGGATTAATACATGACTCAAGAGCACTTGAGCTGCTCTTTTAAAGACAAGGCTCTTTTGTGTAAGAATAAACTGAAGAACAAATGCTTCCTTCACTGCGAAGATTGACGTGCTCATACGTTCAAGTGAAATAATCACAATTGCTCTGCTTTCAGCTTGACCTGTACCATCAGGGATCACAGACATATAAACAGAAAGGGATGACAAGACCAATTCTTCCATGTTTGCATTACCAGAGGAACTTTGTCAAATCAATTTAAATGCATTTCTTATTAGACATTTCTTTTTACAAGCAAAACGGGGATTTGAGAGAAAAACTGATATAATAGGTCCTTTTCCAAGTCAGTCATTTTCTTCCCTTAAAATCACTTCCTCTCTCTATTTCTATTTCTCTCTCTATCTCTCTTTCTCTCATCTCTGTCTGTCTCTGTCTCACCCAACCCATGCAGCTGTCTTATGAATCATTCATCACCATCAGTAACTGCAGACAGATGGAGCCCCAGCCAGATGCGACCGCAGTCAGAGTTGCTTTACTTTTGCATTCATAGTTCATTTGTAACAATGACATTTGTGGCATTCCTAAAAATAATCCAAACCAGAGCAGTCTTTGCAGTTGTCACACCACTCATAGGTGCCACCATCTGAATCCCTCCCACCAGATGTTCCTACAGCCCAGAAGCACTGGATTACATCTGTGAGGGGATTCCTGTCTTCTGCCTTCACTCCATCTCAAAAGTCCAGATAAATGGACCTTACAGATTCATTTGCAAAGGCAATTTTAAGATTTTCTAAAAAATTAATAACATTTCATATCAGCTACGGTGAGAGGTCTGGAACCTACATCCTGTGAGCTAGAGATTGGTCTCTACTCTCCAGACAACCAGCCGCACTGAGCTAGGGAGCCTGCCCCGCCCTTGACTGCGCTATGCAGGAGAAACATTTTTCTGAAATGACCACGACTTGACATTCCAAGGCCAGATTTCTGGGACTAAGGTCTCTTGATACTAAAAGAGCACAGTGATTATTATTTCCATTTAAAAAAATATATAAACCCCAGGGAAATCATTTTACTCTCTGCCTTTCCAGAAAGAACAGGTTGTAATTACCTGTCATAATCTGTACCAACTTAAATAGATGACTAAATATTTACCTGAAAAGTAATTCCAACAAAAAGAGCCTTGAGCAAAGATAATAAATCATTTTCAGTTATCATGGTATCACTATTTTGAAAAATTTATCCATAAAACTATGCTACTTGGAAATAATCTACTAATATTTATGCTTCCAAACATACCTGCCATCAAAGTTCTCAAAAGTGGATCCAAATTAAATGTCAACTTTTTATTTATGTGTGTGTGTGTATATGTGTAGCCAAAGCCTTGGTACATCGACACTTTGATGCACTATTGTCACTTTCAACTCATAAGTCCTGAGTAATTGCTTCATCTTTTCCTCAAAACCTCTAAGTTCCTCTTCTTGATGGTGAACAGAACTGTTATCCACCACTCAAGCCAGAAGCCCAAGAATGGAGCTCACCACATTAGTCTCATTCTAGATGTCAAAGATATTTTGTGGGGGATTTTTTCTCTTTTTTAATATCTCTTCATTTAATGTCCTCTGCATTGGCATTAATATTCAGTCATAAAATGCTAAATATTTTATTAAAGGAATCCCCAACCCCCAGGGCCACTGAGTGGGACAAGTCCATGTACATGCAAGGGATCTTATGAGAACCTCCTTATGAGAACCCTGTGCCTTATTATCTGAGGTGGGCTGAGGCAGTGATGCTAGCACTGGAAAATGCAATTATTATTTATCACAAACCTATACTAATAAAAAATAAAACTCAAAAGAAAGCCATCCACCATGGAAAAGTTTATCTTCCATGAAACTAGTCCTTGGTGCCAAAAAGTTGGGGAATCATTGTTTTTTTTAAATACCTACTATACAGTGGGTAGGTACTACCCAAAAATGAGTTAGATATGGTCCCTATCTTCCAGGAGACCACAATATATTAACAATGAAAACATACAAAAACTAAACTCCAAATACATCATCATCATTATCATTATAATTAAAATATATTAAATAACCATTGATAACTAAATATCATGAGATTTCTAGGGCTGAGGCAGGTAAGTTTAGCAAGTTTACACAATATAAACGAAATATACTGTGTTTCATATACTGGCAACCGACAATTAGAAATTAATTTTTAAAGACCATTTGCAATAACATCAAAAAATGGACAGTTTTAGGATACAAATGACAAATGATGTGAAAGAACTGTTTCAGCCGGCAGAATTCTACAGTGACCTCCAGTGATATTTGTCCTGCCATACTTCCCTCCCCTGGAGCAACATACACTGTTTGTTTGTTTATTTGCTTGCTTTTTCTGTTTGTTTGTTTGTTTGTTTGTTTGAGAAGGGGTTTCTTATGCTACCCAACCTGGTCTCAAACTCTTAGGATCAAGTGACCTTCCTACCTCAGTCCCCAAGTACCCGGGACTACAGATACACACCACCCACCTGGCTGACTTCTGACATATTGAATTGACTAACAGGAACGGTATGGCAGCTGTGAGTGGATTTTGCAGACAGAATTAATATCATGTTTTAGTTGCATAAGTCAGTCAAATGAGAGATTATCCTAGGTGGGCCTGATCTGATCAGGTTCATAGTTTAAAAGATGACCTGGAAGCTGCAACAGGAACAAACCCCTCCACTGTCGCTTCCCTCTCTCTCCCTTTCCTTTTCCCTTGTCCTCTCTACCTCCCTCCCTTCTCTTCCATCCCTGAGAAACAGGCCACCAGGACTTGTACAAGGAAATTAATACTGAAGACAAACAACTAGGTGTGAAGGAGGAACTTGGGCCTCAGGTGAGATTTGGCCAGTCACACATATCAACAACCCTGAGAAAACCTGAGAAGACCCCCAAGCTAAGCGGTGCTCAGATTCCTATTCCTAGCTAATGAATGCATGTTTTTTTAAACTGCCAAATTTGTGTAATTTTATATAGCACTCAGGAAGTGAATAAACTCACAGAGAAAACTATAAAATATCATCAGAAAACTGAACAAGTCCTAAATGAATGGAAAGTTATATCAGTTTTATTCATACTTCAGAAAATTCAGTGCTGTTACAATGTCATTTCTCCCTTCTGTAGATGCTGATCTATAGATTAAGGTTGATCACTCAGTATCCCAACAGGATTTTATATAGCACTGAAAAACTGTTGTTAAAATGTACATGGAAATTCCAAGTTCTTGGAATAACCAAAACAACTTTGAAAAAGAAGAAAAAAATGGGGACTAATTCACCTGTTATCAGGATTTATAAACTTTTGGTATTTAAGACTACAGCATTAACATTAAGGTTAGCAAAAAGATCTGCAGTGAAGAATAGAGAAGCAACAGTCAGAAATAGACCAACACTCATACAAGCAACCGAATTTTGACAAAAGTGCCAAGGTAATTCCGTGGAGAAAAGATTATCTTTCCAACATACAATGCTGGAATAATTTACTATTTATATGAAAAAAGGAACTTTAATGATACTAGCACAATGGCTGGTATTTATATCCCACCCAAGCTTCATGAAGTCAGCAGAGGGGTTTTTTCAGAGATGGCTAGATCTAGTGTGTTATGCTGGGATTGCTTCATGGTGCAATGCTAGGATGGAGGGCATTAGGTGAGTGCTGCCACCTTAAGTAGTCTGTATAAAACATAAGGAGCAAAAAGAGCTGTGATGGTCCTTTACTTATTTTGCAACTTTCTACCTGCAATCAACTGTTTCTCTCCTGTGATACCTCTCTGCCCTGCCACCCTGTCTTAGAGCCAGCCAATTACAGACCAAAACCTCTACAAACTGTGAGCGAAATAAACCTTTCCTCCTTTAACTTTGAATGTTGGGTATTTTATCTCAGCAATGAGAAAAAAGTAACTAAGAAAATCATCAACTATACATAAAATTTAACTAAGATGAATCATAGAGCTAAATGTAAAGCTTAAAGCTATGAAACAGAAGAAAATATGTGGCCTTGGATAATGGCAGACTTAATGGAAACTATTTTTCTATTTCACACCAAAAGCACACTCCATAAAGAACACATTAATAATTTAGACTTCATGAGAATAAAATACACCTGCTTTTATAAAAACCTTGTTCTGAGCATAAAAATAACCCACCAACAGGGGGAAAATACTGTTAAATATTTTCCGATGTGGAGCATGGTGGTGCATGCCTGTAATCCCAGCACTTAGGAGGTGCTCTAAGTTCACTGTGAGGTCAAGGCCAGCCTGGGCTACATAGTGAATTCAAGGTCAGCCAGAACAACATAGCAAGACCTTGTCTCAAAAAAAAAAAAACCTTTCTAATAGAGAACTAATATTTCTAATATATTCAATAATAAAAAATTTTAATGAGCAAAAAATCTAAACAGTCCAATGAGTCTTACAAAATAAGACAGCTACCTGCCCAATAAATGCATGAAAAGATGCTCAAAATCATTAGCTATTATAGAAATGTAAACAAAATTCACAATGAAATATCTTTACACACCTATCCAAATAACTAAAATTGAAAATACTGATCACAGAAAAACTTTGGGAGTCTGCAGAGGTTGAAATCGTATCATGATTGACCAAATATAAAGTAAAACAGCCACTTTGACAAACTGTTTGGTAGTTTCTTAAGGTGAACATGTACATATCATATGATCCAGCAATTCCATTCATAGGTACTCACCCAGGAGAAATGCAAATGTGTAACCATAAAAATAATTACATATGAACATTCATAGCAGCTTGATTTCCAATAGCCAAATACTGGAACCAACTCAGATGTCCATCAGCAGATGGAACCTCAAGCTGTTATACATCCGTAACACAGACCACTACTTCACAACAATCCAAAGGCCAGGCACGGTGACACAGGCATGTAATGCCAGCACTGTGGAAGGCTGAGGCAGGAAGATGGCAAGTTTGAGCTCAATCCAGGAACTTCTTAGTAAGACTATATCTCAGAATATAAAAAGGACTGGAGATGTAGCTTAATACAAAGGCCTTAGGTGCAATCCCTGGAGTGGAAAAAAAAAACTCAGGGGATTTAGTTCAGTAGTATAAGCACCTGCCTGGCAAGTGCAAGGACATAAGTTCCATCCCCAGTACCAAAAAAAAGGTGGGGGGAGAAATTAGCTATTAATTAATTAACTATAATGAATGTATCAAAATAGTTATGCTTATGGAAGGACTCACACCAAAACAAAAGCATTCATTCTGCATGCTTCCATTTACCCCAAATTCTAGACATTACAAACTAATTCATATTTGTCAGTATGAATTCATACTTGTCAGATACTTGTCAGTAACAAAAGTAGGTGAATGGTTACCTGTGAACAAAGGTTGAGTGGGGAAAGAATGGTAGGAAGAGTGTGTAAGATATTACAAAGGGGTTTGTAAATATATTCACTTTCTTAAATGTAGATGGTGTAATAGCTATGTAAAACTTTGGTTTTGAGAATAATTCATTCCTCGTAATCTAAAGTACTTATATATCTAAGCAGGAAGAAAAAGAAAAAAAAAGAAAGAAAGAAAGAAAGAAAGAAAGAAAGAAAGAAAGAAGAAAGAAAGAAAGAAAGAAAGAAAGAAAGAAAGAAAGAAAGAAGAAAGAATCAGCTGTGATAATGTGATGACATTACTACTCATATTATTAAACATTGCTTATCAAGCTAAAAATTCTTAGAAATGTTTGCTTGTCTTGTGGAACATGTGTGGACCAAGTTATTTTTAATTCAAGCTTTGACTGTATATGATAAAATATATAAAATTGCATTCTTCAAACCTACATAGCTTCCTATATGCAATTATACCTCAATAGAATGCTTTTTTTAAACTCCAGAGTCATACTCCACCACATTCAGAATACTGAATCACTTCCCTGGTTCCTGGTTAAGATGGCATCACAGACAGCTCTGCAAGCCGGCAGGCTTCCGTGGGAGCTGGCGCACCCCACCCCGCCTAGTTCCTGGCTCCTGGGTCCCAGGTGATCCAATGCCCCTCCAGAAGATGGCTTTACCTGCAGGAATACTCTGACAGCAAAGTGAAAGCTCAAAGATACTTTGTAGCAAGCACTACAGATGAAACTCTGGAGGCTGCTGAGAATCTAAAAGCAAAAGAGATTGTTTCAAAAGCCCAAATCTTAGCTGGAGGAAGAGGAAAAGATGCCTTCAATAGTGGTCTAAAATGAGGTGTTCATTATGTTTTCATTCATTTGTTGGAATGGCTTTATTCTGTTTTGTTTGATCTTAATATATGTGATGGTATGAATAGTTACTTTGAAGAAAAAACAATATGGCAGCCATTATTGATTTAATATCATCTTGCTCTGAAGTCCTACCATGCTTTTGTTTTTCTATTACCATTGGTTCTATCATGTTGTGTCTTATTGGATTTTAATATGTATGATAGTCTAAACAAAATTTTTATGGAAAATGAGATAATATAGCAGCCATTGTTCATCTTTGGTTATTTGGTTCAGAATGCCTTGCAATACTTTCATTCTCTTGAGTGGTTTTGTTCTATTTTGTTATGTTTGACATTATTATGTGTAAAGCTAAGCTCAACTATTTCAAAGAAAGAGACATTATGATAGCCACTGTTAATATCCGATTGCTGTGTTGCTTACATTGTTCTGTTCTGATCTGCTTAGATCTGTCCTCTTTTGTTTTATTCTCTTTAAAATAAAAAAAAATTTAAAAATAAAAAATGAGGTGTTCACTTAACAAAATACCCTAAAGCTGTGGGACCGCTGGCTAAACAGATGATTGAATATAATCTAGCAACAAAACAGTCTCTAAAAGAAGGTGTGAAAGTTAACAAGATGTTGATTGCTGAAGCCAGGGACATTTCCAGAGAAATCTATTTAGCGATTCTGATCCATGAGGCTTGCAATGGCCCCATGCAGGTGGGCAGCCCCCAGGGCAGCACCAACATTGAAGAGGTGGCTGATTCAAATCCCAAGCTTATTTTTAAGAGTCAGTTGACAATTTTGAAGGGATAAAGGACAGCCAAGCTCAGTGGATGGCAGAAAAGCTGGGCTTCCTTGGGCCTCTGAAAAACCAGGCTGCAACTCCAGTAAAAAAGCTGTATAACCTCTTCCTTAAAATTGATGCTACTCAGGTGGAAGTGAATCCCTTTGGTGAGACAAAGGCCAAGTTGTCTGTTTTGATGCCAAGATAAACTTTGATGATGAGACAGACATTTTGAAATTTTAAAACTATCAACTTGTCATATCGGGACAAGACATGTTCATTCTGCCTGCCACACAGCTACGACTGCTAGCCCCAGTCAGCCTTGACTGGCTGCACCTAGCTGCTTTTCATCAATTGCCTGGCCCAGGTCAACCTGACCATGTTGTGTTGCATTGTCTGTGTTTTCCCATCTAAAAATATATTGTTTTTATAACATATTTCAAAACTGTCTACCCAGCAACAGATGATGACTAACCCAACCCAATGAAAGTTAACCACAGTCTCAAACTTTTGTACTTCCCACTTATGAACCTATATAGACTAAGCCAAAAAGCTGGCTCAGGACTGATGATTTGGACTGGATTCCCACCAGCCCGCCAGTGTAATAAACAGTTGCTTTCTAACTCCTTGGTTTGGAGCATCTTCCTTTTAGTTTAGTGTCAGGATCAGCAACAATGACAATGTTGGATTCTAACAAAAAGAGAGATTTGCTATGGATTACAAGTCAGAGAATTCAAGGAGACCATTGAAAATGAAGCTGCCAGATATGATCTAAAATACACTGGACCGGATGGGAATATTTCCTGCTTTGGGAATGGTGTGGGACAGGCCATGGCTACTCATGACATCATTTTCCTAATGGTGGGAAGCCAGCCAACTTCTTGGCTCTGGGAGGCCATGTAAAGGAATCTCAAGTGTATAAAGCATTCAAATTGTTCACATCTGATCCTAAGGTTGAAGCCATCTTAGTATTTTTGGTGGCATTGTCCACTGTGCCATGGTTATCAGTGGAATCTCCAAAGCCTGCTGGGAACTAGAACAAAGTGCCTCTGGAAGTCTGCCTTGAAAGAACCAATGTCTGAGAGTCTCAGAAAATACTCAGAAATAGAGGGCTCCCCAGTGCTGGCTATGGACCTGGAGGCCGTGGCCAGTATGGGAAAGAAGTGACATCATCTGCTTTGCTCCGGGGTTATTTTCTCAATGGCTCCCTTATTATGAAGAAGGTGGGAAAAAAGACTCACTGGGAGAAAATGGGGGAGGACATGAATCAGAATCACTGTTTGAAAAATCTTAGATCTGTATCTTCATAGATGTCTAGACAGCCTAGTCTGATTATGTTGTCACTATAGAAATAATGTCCTCAATTTGAAAGCTTTTTCCACCTTTGGGGAGCAGTCTCTGGCCCACTAATGTGCATATATACAGAAATTTAATTAAGGCAAGCCTTGGTTCATTGAGAAGAATTTTGGTGAATATTTGCCAGGTAATAAAAAAAAAGCCACAAGCCATATAAACCTCAAATAGGATTCCATTTAACAGATTAAGTATCAAAAGGACAGAGCTAAGACATTCAAGCAAATAGTTATTACACACAGTAGCAGTTTTTATAAGTTTCTAATCCTGAAACATCTTTAGAAAAATTTATGAATATTATAAAGTACATTTTGCAGTGGAAATTCTACATTAATATATCATACACATTTTTTAACCATTTGTCTTAATATTGAATGTTGTTTACTTCATACTAAAAGTACAGCCAGAAATTTTAATTTTTTGTAATTATTTGTAATTTTGTAGTAGAAGGTTTCATTTTAATTTCAGTACTGATGGGTGCAGATTTTTATGGACATCTCTGTAATTAAGTAATTTAAAAATGAGACAACTCTCAAGGTGGAATTGTGCTGAGAATATCATCTCTCTTTATTGACCTTCACCTCCAGGACCTACCACCTTGCAGTAAGAAGAAAAGGGAGAATGCAGTTTTGAAGAGAATATGGCTTTTGTTCTATAATGCCCAGTTTTATGGAAAATTTTAAATTAGATTCCTTTTTAAATTTTCATAAATGTTTTATCTTTATGCAAATTTAAATAAAATCCTATGTTTTGCAAGCAAAACATTCACTTTCTTTATTTGGATAAAAAAAAACTCTATATGATCTTGTTATTAGAGTTATTTCCTACTACTCTCCTCTCTGCCTACTTTTTTTCAGAAACATTGTCTTTATTTCTATTCTTCAGTAGTTTTTTTTATTTGTTTTTCTTTTACCTAGGACTTACTCTCTGATTCTGTGCCTTTTCAGATCTCAAATGAAATGCAAAGTCTATTCCTCAGAGAAGCTTTCTCTGGTGACTCAGTGTAAAATACACCCATCCATTATTTTTTATTTCCTTTGTAACATTAGGCTTGCCAGTATCTATAACATGTCCACTGAGGATGTCCAGGAAAGGCTTGCACAGAGCTGGAACTGGAAATTTTATTAAATTGAAGAGCTAGAAGTAGACATGATTAAGATGCAGGACATGTTTAGAGAAGAAAAGGATAAACAGACACATGATGAAGAAAGCCAGCATGATACATTTCTGGGACTAAAAGCTATAAATGTCCAATATGGAATGACAAATATAGAATAGCCACCAAGTCATACAGAGCCTTGTATGTAAAACCTGAGAGACATGACCTCATAACAAAAAGCTTTTAGCAGGACAGCAATAAGCAAACATTTTTGTTTAGTCCTGCACTCTGATTGTGGGGACACAAAAGTACTAGAAATTAGGATACAGAAAAATAAAATCATTCATAATATATTTAAGAGATGAAACATAGAGCACCCAACTGTTGATCAGTGTTCAGATAAAAAGTCAAATATGGTTCCTATTCTTTTAAGTTACCTGATTAGGTAGAGGATAAAACTACTCAACCAAAAGGAAGAATTCAGCGAAGCTGATTTAGATCAGTTATGGACATGTTGAGTTTTCTATTCATCTTTCAAGGTCAGGAAGAGATATAAGCACCCAGGTTATATATGAGCATAAACACGGGAGAAGCAGAGTGACGTGGGAGGAAATTCTAAACTTCTTGCCGTCTGCTACATGACAGACACTGTGCGATGTGTTTTAAGTAATTTGGCTCCCTGATCTAAATTTTGTTATCACGAGTCTGCCTTCCCATAATCTGTTTTCAACCACCTGAAGCAAGTTATTAATTAGGAAAAATTGAGGATTTTAAAAATAAATCAGAAATATAGAGATTGCTACTATCCTGATTCTCAGTGACATGCGTGTTCGATGTTATTCACTGCAGATTTTCGTAGGAAAGGAAGTTGATACAGATATTTTTTAAGTAAAATACAATGTAGGAATCAAAAAGAATGGAGGAGTAGAGGAGGGTATCTAGAGCAAGATGAAGGAAATGGGCTGGAATGTGTGTCCATGGGAAATCATTTGGACAGGACTGGGCTGTGAGGTGGCACTGTCCGTGGTGCTGATAAAAAGTAGCCTGTAGCAAGGAATCTAATATTTAAGAGATTTGCAGTGAAGAAAAAAAGTGTTTTCAATTAAAAGGACAATCTGTGGATTTCAGTGTCAATAAAGTCAACAGTATTCAATTACAAAGAGATCTAACAAAACAAGAACTGAAATAAATTGTTCATTGGAATTGTCAGGTGACCTTAGCAAAGTTGGTAAGTAGGGTGACAGGGATAGTTATAAATAAGTGTCTACGGTTATATAGAAAACATAAACATTCACACAAAGAGCACATATCAGTTAGATGATTGTGATCACTTTGAGAAGGAGAGGGGAGGAAGAAAAGGATGTTTTAACTGTTGCAAATTTTTCACTTCAAAATTGTTTAATCAAATATAGGTAAAGGTGACCTTTATCAAGCCTGTGTGATGGATGTCTATATTATTATTTTCTGCATATTTCTACACTTAAACTAATTTATGCATAATGCATAAATGCATAAATTATGCATAATGCATAATTTTCAATAGTAAATAGAAGGTGGGAACATAATTTTCAAAAGTGAATAAAAGGTGGGAACATTGGGTTAAAAATACTCTTCCAAGGTGACCAATGGAATAATATCCCCCAAAGAAAACAAAGAAAAGATCAATCCTTAATAGAACGAATAATGTCTCAAAATCTGATTCTAGAGAAAATTAAGTGATTTGATGTGACTGTCACTTGATACTCAAGGGAATATTATATTCAGACTCTAAAGTGGGGCTCTAGTCATCACTTAGTCTAGCACCTCTTGTGGCTACCGCTGATCTTATCATTCTGGTTACATAGATTAATGGTTGCATTTAACTCAAGCACTTTCATGTACATGTTTCCCCACAACTTGCCTCCTCTATCACTCTCCTTTGTTTCTAGCTCTTTCTTCCCAGAAAAATCTGCAGATGCACCCAACCTTCATTTAGTCAGGAAAAAAAATTGTTTTCAATTTGGTGGTTTCACAATTTAAAGTACACACGTACTTCTATTGATCCTTTCCTCCTCTGCCCCTTGGGTTTGTCCCCATACTGTGATGCTGTGACAGGTGATGACACCTTTAAAAGGTGGACTATAGAGGAAGGAAGTTACATCACTGGGGTGTGTTCTTAAGTGTGATATTGAGACCTTGGCTCCTCCTTTTCTTTTCTCTTTGCTTCCTGGATACCATGAGGTGAGGAGTTATTTCAAGTACATGCTCCAGCCTTAATACACTATCTTACCACAGCCTCAAAAGCCAAAAGCCAATTGAATATGAACTGAAACCACCAAAATAAACCTTTTTTCTTTTTAAGTTGAGTTGTGTCAGGTATCTCATTATAGTAATGGAAAGCTAAGAAAAGCCATGATAATGAACTCAAGGAGATTGGTAAAACCCACTTTAACCCTAACTGCCTGAGCTCATCACACACTTACTGTCAATGCTGAACCTTTTAAGAGAATTTATCATAGTGCTTTATGATTCGTGGCCCATGAAGCTGACTCAGCAAAGTAAGAAGAACTATCTACTATATTTTGGTTTCTCTAAGCCTGAAACATGCCTGGTATATTGCAGCCTCAAAAGAGAGTTTCAGAAATGAATAAGTAAATGAAGACAGACTTACATGAATATCAAGATATTCAGATCAGATTATCTTATAATATTAAAGCTCTGTGATATTAAATCTACCTTCTAAGATAAAATGCATTAATAGAGAAAGAAATCTATTTTTCTGCAAATATATACATACCATTCATCAAAACATGCCTTTGAATACAAGTGTACTGAGTGATACTTTTCTCTAAAAATTCAGTTACTCTTTCATCCAGTAAACTAATCTTTAAATCATCTGCTCTTGTGGTGAAAATAATAAGCTCTCTTGATGCTCTAAAGTTCACAGCATCCGTTCTATCTGGCCTGCTTACTCTGGAAGAGTTAATTTTCTCTGAATGAATAAGAAATTTGCTTACGTGAAATGATTATTTTACCATGACATTGAACCTCTAGAATAGGAAATATCCTATTTTTATATCACTGTATATGTATGTGCTTCTAGAGTTCATTGTACATTTAATGAAGAGTTTTTAATCATGTAAGTAAGGACTATATTTTTCATCTCAAATATATCATGTTATAAACTTAATTAAGAGTATTTTAGAGGTCTGCTTCTTAGGAGGTCACTTCCAAATTACCCTGAGCTTTAACAAATTAAGAATCTGTTCCATCAAGTCAGAGTATTACAGAATCACCAAATTAAATTTTCAATGAGTTTGAAACTTAATCATTCAGGACAAGATTCATTATGCTTAATTTCTCCTGGGTTTGTTTAATTATGGACTTCTAGTTCATTGTAATTACTATAAATCTTGTCTTGGCAGTGGTACATATACTTATTTTTAAAATTTATCACCGCAGGATTGTGGCAGACATTTTCACACATATTTATGCTTTCCAAATAGGTTTTATAATTGTATATATGTCTTAATGTTCTCTAAAAACCTATATATTATTAGTCAGACTCTATATTCCTATTACTTAACAATCACATAATACCACATAGATAGGGTTAAGTGTTATTGTCTACATTTTATAGATGGAAAAAAACTTAAAGGGCAGGCAGGGTAGAGAATTTGCTCAACTTCAAATTCAGTAGTACTACAGCCAGAATTTGAACTCGTGTCTTTCTGACTTCAGAGCACATGCTTTCTAGCCATTGTTGTACCAAACGTGTCTGTACACAGGACATCTGTCTCTGATTCATCATTGTGTCCTCCACAACTCATAGGACACATCTGCTGAGTAGTAAATATTGCCTATTGCCTGACTGAATAAGTAATGAATAAGTAAAAAGCTTCAAAATAAAGATATATGAGACTATATAATGCAAAATTCTCAAAACAAACTTGGGATATATGATTACCATCAACCCAGTTTTAGAAGTGAAGAAAACAAATTTCAGACACCAACATAGGTGAACACAAATAACATTTGATAGGTTCACGCATCACAGCTGGTCTTTGGTCTCCACCACCAGCTCTGTCGGTATCACAGCTCACCATCCTCCCTGGAAGAGAAGGTTCAGAGGAATTGTGCAGCACGGCACTGACAAGGATGGACTTTATTGTCAGCACAGATTCTGGTCCAGCCCAAACCCCACTTATGGGTGAAGGGATCTAGAACAGTGAGCCTTCCTTTCCTCCTTTGTTAGATGTGAACAGAAGTCCCTACGTTGTCGATTGTGGGGACCATCAGAAGAGACAGCACACTACACCTCAAGCACAGAGTCAGAACCTGGAGCCATCACCAGTGATCTGTACCCTCTTTCTACCATGGGACAGACCCTCCTATGTGGAAAGCTCACACGCTGTGAGCCAACCTCCTTTCAATGACCATTCAATGTTACAATCACATCAGAAAGAAAGTCTCTGTTCATTTTTCACAAAATCACTTGTTAATGTGGCTATTCTAACAAAAAATATCAACAAGTATCTGCATATATTAATACAGGCAGTAGTGACAAGTAAAAAGTAAATTTAAATGTCCTGCTTTTATTTTTTGAACTTTCACACTAATTCATAAACATTGTAAAGAATATCCATTTTCCACTTTATGATAGTAACATTTTTACTTTTAAAATAAATGTATTGAGGTTGAAAAAAGCAAGACTATCAAAGGACATAAACAACCCCAAAACCTATCAATAGGACTCTGTGGGTAAATCATACACACCCCCACAAAGGATTACTATACAGCTATAAAAAGAATGAGGAATACCTCTATAGATATCATAAGGTTAACCCAGAGTGTATTAATTAGAAAAAAGCAAAGTGAAGAAAAAAATGAGCTTTCCATATCTGGGAGAATAGATACAGATATATAATATATAGAGATATATAAGCCAGAAACTGGGGAAAAATCAGAAGAGAAAGTGGCAGGGTGGAGGGAATGAGGGTATAGGAATATCTCATCAATTAAATTTATTTGAAGATCTGACTTCAAAACTCCATTGCTGTAATTGAATCTAGAAAATTCCCCAAAGGCCTTGGGTTGAAAGCTTGGGCCCTCGGAGGTGGTCCTGCTGGAAGGCTGTGAAACTTTAGGAGGTGGAGGTTTGGTGAAGGAAGCAGAGCACTGGGGGCTGTATGTTCCCCCCTCTCCTTATTTCTCTCTTCCCCAGCCTTCATGACATCAGCAGCTCTGCCCTGCCATAAACCCGCTGCCAGGATACTGTGCCTTCCCGCAGACTCCCAGTGACAGGAGCAAGAGACCATAGACTGGCATCTCGGAAATCATGAGCTCAAATAAATCTTTCATCCTGTAAGTTTGCTTATCGTCGGTTATTTTGTCACAATGACAGAAATATGAGTGACACACATGTAAATGTTTAATATAACTGCAAAACAAAATGAACAAATATTGCTTCTGAGAAACGGAATACGTGTACTTTTGTGTTACTCCTCCTATTAACTACAAAAAAAATTCCCTATTCATTGTAAATGGAGGCTAGAATACTGAGGGACAGAAGAAGGCAGACTGGCCAGAGCTCACAGACTTGAGAAATGATACAGTAATGAATTTTATTTTTGTCTCAGATCCTCAGACTGTATGCTGGAGAACCTGGCAACCTAGAAATGCTAAGGTCACAGATAAAAAAAAAATTCATGCGAAAGACCTTCTCTCTCAACTACAAGGATGAAGAAAGTCACAGCCTTACAAAAGAAAAAGTCATTTAGATAGTAGATTTTACTATTTAACTGCAGGCAAATCATACTGAAAACAGTAACAGAAAAGCCAAGGGGAAACTTAGATTCATCCCAAGTTGAAATGAAGGACCCTAACACTCTCCTCTTTCAGGTGATACTAGAGACAGACAGTGGAAATCTGGGATTTTCATGCCTGTTCCTCTCCCTGTCCCCTGTTGTAGGGGGGAGACCACATGCGGAGCCTGGACTCCACCCAATATCAAGATAACGAGGTACCCCAAGCATTCCAGGTAGGCTGGTACCCAAAGAGGTCCAGTGAGAATCACTACTTTAATCACTGCTCAACACATTCCCTGGTGTCTGTGGCAGCCAGATGGAGAGAAGTGATAAGGTCTCCTCACCCTCTCAGACAGTGTTACCAAGAGGGGTTTTGTGGAGAGCGTGAACTTGTGGTGTAACCAGGAGTCCACTCTCTCAGAGGTTCACAGATGCTGAGTGGGGAATCTGAACTTCCATTTACATTTGGCAGTCATGGGACAGCTCCCTAACAATAATGCAAGGTCAGAGGAACCTCCTAAAACACAAGATTTTCCAGAAGTGTATGATGAAACCAGTGCTCCCAAGGTTCAACTGAAAATCCCTTGTCACACTAAGAACCAACAATTTCTCAAACCAGACAAGAAAATGAAATCAGAAGTAAAGTAAACAAAACACATAAGCTTGTATATAATATAGTCTCCTTTATATGAAAAATTTGATAGGAAAGAGGAAGGAGAGAAAAAAGAAAGAAAAAATAATTATTTCTTAAGTATGTTTCTGTTATTAACCTTCTGTTTCCTTCTAATATGGTGTGAGAGCCCACTTTGCAGGATTTATAATTTTTTGGATGCATAAAGGTTTTTTTTTAATTTTATTTAAAGAGAAACAAAAGTATGTAAATGGTAGAGGTAACACAGAATTCCAAAAAAAAAAAAGATAAACAATAAGAAATCACTAGTTAAAATTACATATTGTCCTCTTAGAAATAGTTGCTCAAGTTGAAAAATTGAAGCATACAAAGTAAATAGTCAAACAGTGAGAGTGTAGACAGTTATGCATGCATAAATCTTTGCATGTATTTCTATACTTTCCGTATTAGAGGGAAAAACAAAACTTAGCAAGACAAAACAAAACAAATTCCTATAAAAATATGAAACCAAAAAATTGTATAAAACCACAGTACAAGGTGATCTGAAATGATTACTGTGTTGTTTCTTATTATCTTCAATAGACTTGTCTATATCATCAGGCAAAATTGAATATAGCAGTATAATTGAGTATAGCAGTAAATAACAATATTAGTAAAAATAAAACATTGTAGACAGTATAAAACTTCAAAGGCAGGTAATAATCAAACCAGAGTGGATATTCTAGTGGATCTTGTCATCTTAAGTGCAGTTGCCTATACTCTCAGACTTGATACTATCAATCATAACAGCTTTGAATAAAATCTATCAATACAAAACAACAATCCAACAAACCAGATTTGATTACGATCAGTCATGGTAAAACACTGTAGGTTTTACAGAGCTTTAGATTAAGTTAATAGGAAATTAAGGATGATTACCATACTATATCCTGTTATTTTTGGGATTACTGTCTGTGCCCTCAAATCTAGTACAGGTAAGAATGACTGGAACAGAATATAATACATCTGAGCAGAGTAGTGTGGGTAATGTGGTGCACTATTAACAATATAGCGCATCAAGACCATCTATATTATAGTTTCTAGTTATCGTTCTCTGCCTCATTTCTGCTATGCTACTTTTCTGCCTTTGTTTAGTTTTCTCCTTCATTCTACTGCCTTCCCCTCTCACTGAGGCCTTTCTGCCACTGTTCCTAAAATCCTGGTATTTTTTTCTCTCTCTCTCTAGAATGTCCTTCAGTATTCTCTGTAGGGTTGGATTGGTGGCCACAAACTCCCCCAGTTCCTCTTTGTCATGGAAGCATCTTGTTTCTCCATTAATTTCTAGTGACAGTTTTGCAGGGTACATCAATCTGGGCTGGAGGTTATTTTCTTTCAGGGTTTGGAACACTTTGCCCCAACCTCTTCTTGATCTGATGGTCTGTGTCAAGTCAGCTGTGATCCTGATGGGCTTACATTTATAGGTAATCTGTTTCTTTTCTCTGATGGCTTTTAATATTGTTTTTATATTGAATATCTGGTATCTTGATTATTATATATCTGGGTGTAGATCTGCTTTGGTTGTAGGTGGCTGGAGTTCTGTATGCCTCACAACTGAATGTCATTTTCTTTTCCCATGCTTGGGAAGTTTTCCTTAATTATTTTTGTGAATAGCCTTTGTATTTCACCTGTATGTATTCCTGCTTCTTTGTTCACATTTCTTATTCTTAAATTGTAGATTCTCTTGTCATCTTCTAGTCTTTGTACTGTTACTGCCTGTTTCCTTGTTATTCTTAAGAGATCTTTCCTTTCATGATCACACATTGCAAACTTGTCTTCAAGTTTTGATAGTCTATCCTTAGTTTCTTTTAAGGAGTTTTGC